>RDPX01000091.1:74948-120603 GCA_003991215.1 Morbakka virulenta | reverse complement strand
TCATGGCCTAACAGACTGGTTCACAATTAAGCAAGGTGTTCGCCAAGGATGCATTCTTTCCACACATCTCTTCAACATCTTTTTCGGAACAAATAATAAGAAATACACTGGATGGTTTTGTTGGCAGCGTCAAAGTCAAGTCGATGTACTTCTTTTGCTTTTCATCCTACTCTCATATTACTGCCAGTTTTGTTAAAAATGTGCCGGAAAATATTGAATGAAACTAGAATTTGTCACTGAAAATAAACACTCAATTTACCCTCCGATCTGATTAAGTCTATTAAATTTTGGGCCTATAGCCATATCTTTTTATATTGCATTTATAATGGAGCCAGAAAAAATATGGGTTGCTTTGTTCTACGGTAGATAGGGACATCGATTTACGCTAGCGAGTACAGAAAAGTGGCCTGAATCAAGAGTCAGCCATGTTGAATGGATGACGTCATAAAATTTCCCTCGTAACTATTAATATGACGTCTTTTCTTTAAGAACGACTCAATGAATGTAAAAACGTGACAGCGCAAAGCAGTTGGTCAGTCAATCAGAAAATCAGTGAGTAAGTCAGACAAAGATTTCTGTTTACTGCATAACATGCGCAAAGGAATATGTGCAAACAATGAAGAGAGAATGGAAATGAATTTTGGTAAAAGACAAAGTAAAATTAAGCTGAAAGGTTATTTCTCATCATAATAGAGAAACAGTTTGGAAAATTAATTGGATATTGTAAATTGAAACGAAAGCCGGTTAGAGGTGGATATTCTCTTGTCAGGCTTAGTCTGGCAGTTCAGTACTTGCATTTCGTTTTTACGTATTGGACGAAAATGAATATCATGATAACATTGCTGAAATTTTCACCTTGATTTTTAATTACTGACCTATTGGTAAACGTTTTGTAAAGTTTTACTTGCATAAACAAACCGCATTTTTAGTGATAATAACTTGTACCATCAGCTCTTTTTACTTATTCAATCCTTGTTTGGGACTGTAAATAGTTTTTATCTGAGACACACCCAAATCTCTATGATGACTTCAATCTTTTTTACAGATAATCATTGTACACTGAGGAATTTACTCTATCACCAAAGCAATTAAATTGGGTTAATAGTAATTGGCCTGTAGAGAGTTATGAACCTTGAATATAATTAAATTATATTCTCAATTATATACAATATCGGCAATTTGTATAATACACAAAATAAAACGGAATATAATATATTTACAAAATAACTAGGAGAGGTGTTCTTCTCTACCCCAGGAAACTGGCTAATTGGTTGAAGTTACGGTGAATCATTTCACTGATGATAATAATTTCTACTCTGTATCCAGACTAAGTTTATCAATTCCAAAATTTCTGGCATTGCTGAGAATATCTTTAAAGAGCTTTACGTTTATAAAAGTGCAATAATGAAAACAATTTTCGGCGTTAGGGGCCACGTTGACAGAGAAATGGAAAAATGATACAATCTTTTTTTCGTTCATTGCTACAAAGTACGCTGACACATATTTTAGCTTTTTACATAGACTGGTTTCTTTCTTTTTTCGATCGTAGGTCAATCTTTGACGAGAAACCAAAATGGCCCATACTTTTCGCCATTTATGGACATCTAATAGCCATATGTGAAAAACCTATAGCCAAGGCTAAGTGCCAGGCAACAGAGTCCTCCTACAAAGAAAATTCGTTTTTTATGTAGTTTGGTTAAATTCAATTTTTAAGTTGTTATTCTTTGTGTCTAAAAATAGGCCCATGTGATCACACTTTCTATCCCTTAGTGTCAGTTTAGTGATCATCTATAACACTAAAATTGACAGAACCACAAAGTACAATGTTCTCAAAGCTTTCCACAGCCTCTGAGGTGCGATTTCATTAAATACTACATCTCCTGGATAAAGTACGTAATACAACAAAACAGGCTTTGCGAGATGGGAAATGTAGTCTTTTGACTCTTTTCTTCTTATTATATGATTTATCACGTTCTGTATTATTCATGTATTGGGCAGTGTGAAACGGAAAACTGAATCTAAAATCTAAAATTAAATACATATACATATATAAATATATATATATATATATATATTTATAAGTGGCAATGAAAGTTTGGTGGAATACCATAAATGGTGAGTGCTCGAAATAAAGATAGACAATTAATATAATTGACCAAGAAATCCAAATCCAAAGTTTTGGTAGCTTGAACGTTCATATTTGCACTATCTTCAAACTGATATAAATCTTCTTAGTGGTTAAGGAAAGTCATTTCCACAGAGGCAATATAATGGTCACTTTACATCAAAGTAATATATTATAATACATTGAGATAATATGATGGTCACTTTACATCAAAGTAATATATTATAATACATTGAGATAATATGATGGTCACTTTACATCGAAGTAATATATTATAATACATTGAGATAATATGATGGTCACTTTACATCAAAGTAATATATTATAATACATTGAGATAATATGATGGTCACTTTATATCAAAGTAATATACTATAATACATTGAGATAATATGCTGGTCACTTTACATCAAAGTAATATATTATAATACATTGAATATGATGGTCACTTTACATCAAAGTAATATATTATAATACATTGAGATAATATAATGGTCACTTTACATTGAGGTAATATATCAAAATACATTGAAATAATATAATGGTCACTTAACATTGTTGACTTTAACTTTGTTTCTATGGTGGCATTAAGAAATACATTCATTCCATTTGTTTAAAAACCCGAAAGACTTAGCTCTTACAATAGCCACTTTCTCTGATAGGCACAAGTCAATGTTTAAAAGTGTTTAAGGGTTTAACTCTCTCTCTCTCCCTCACTTCACCCTCTCGGTAGCTTTATTTCTTCCTCGTCGTTTACTCTTATATATATATATATATATATATATATATATATATATATATATCTGTATGTTTCTTTCTTTATCCATTATTTTTTATATTATTTTTCCTACTTCGTTCTCTCCATATGTACTCTTTTTCTACCATGATTTCCCCTTTTTTCCCCTTACGGATTGTGTTTTTTTATCTTTCGGCTTCATGAGTCTTACATTTTCGTCTTCTTTGATTTCTTCTGTTATTCACTTCTATCTCCACTCTTTCCATGGAGATGGCACCTGATCAGTGCTGCTCGGCAGCCATGTCGGTATGTAGATTTCGATTTTAAATGCCTGAAATGGTTGACATGGTAATCGACTGATGATCCATGATATCTACTTTATTCTTAGTCATCTATCATTTTACATTTTTCACCACGCTTCACCATAGTTCTGTCCTTTATACATCATTATTTTTCTTTCTCTCTGCGGATAGTTCATTCTTATGTTTTACGTTGTGCTGTCCTTTGTGTTGTGGTGTGGATTCTTCATGTATAGATTGTCCCATTATTGTCATTTTATCAGCCAGTTCCATCTCTGGCTGAAGTTTTCTGAGTGTTTCACTCTAATACTATATATATATACATATATACATATATATATGAATTGTTGTTACTAAAATTACTATACATATATATATATATAATATCCTTATATCCTTCACATACTTGACTACTTGACATAATTGTAGCTTTTGTACAATATTCGCAGAAAACGATATTTATTTTGCTTTCGGTTTGTAGTTTTTACAGCACTCATGGTGAAAAACAACGATTATGGTGCTTTACGATGATTTTGAACGATAGATTTATAATTCAAAAAACGTCCGTCACGTCAGTGTTTTTGAACTCTACTTAGCAGCAAAGACAGCGACAAAGACAGAGAAAGCAATGTAACTGTTTTCATTTTAGAAACGATTAAATTTGACACTTTTGACATTTTAACTAAAGCTGCTAAAATAAAGAAGCATAATTTAATATCCATGTATTTTAGAAGGATAATAAATGAGTTGTTGAAGATAGTACCACTCAAAGGGTTGAATGAATAGTAGATGAACAAACTAAGATTATAACATGGCCAAATTTTAATGAACGAATGCCACCGACATAATATGGCATAATAAAAGTCCCCTTTTACCCTGACCGTAGTTAAAAATTCAAAACAAACTTTGGTTGGAAACCAATGCAGACCATGCAATTATCAGTGGTATTTGAAATCCCCCTGGTTACACTACAGTCCTGAAAAATGATTTAGATGTATGCTTTTTGTGCTCCAATCATAACATAAAGAACAACATGTTAAGCTACAGGAAGGAAGAACACGCTTTTACATCACACAGCATTTTCAAAGTGGAAGAAGGCCACTGGGTAGTTTAAAAAGCAGCAAGATTTTAAGTTTTACAAAGTAGCACTTCGTAACACTCAATGAAATCGAATGTGGTCTACCTATTTGTTTGTCCTGGATGCTCTGCAAATTACATTGGTGAAACTGACCGTAATCTACATGAACGATGTGTTGAACATGCTACTGTAGAAAACAGTGCACTTCACCAACACCTCACAAATTGTCAGGAAGTATCAGGAATTATCTTGCTTCCTTGCTACGTCACGATGTTTATGATGTCTCTGATGATGATGACCGTAGTCTAAAGATTAATTATGTAATTGAGAACACTGAAATTGTGGACAAAGCTTTGAATTGGAGTATTCTAGATTTCAAAGAAACAATTTATATTTAAAAAATGAACCCTGTTTTAAAAAGTGGTCTCAAAGCGCCAAAGAATTTTGTTTTGCATGTTGTTTTATTGTTTTCTTCTGTCTCATGTCTTGCATTACATCTACATGATTCCCGAGCCGATTGAGCTTTTATTTTTTTAAAATTGTCTTTAGCGTATAAAATATAAACATTTTTTGTTGTGCTTCTAATTGTCTGAAAGATGTATTTGATGTATTACGACATATAGCTGTTACAAAAATTCATTTTGTTGTTTCATAATTATTATGATATCGAAATGAACCTTTTCGGACTACCTTTTCTGTTGTTGAATATATATTATGAAAATTACCCACAAGAGAATCAAAAATAAAGAGTACATTTGGTATGAATATTTCCTCAGTTATTTTATTGTATCCTACAATAAAACAAATAAATGGGACAATTTGGTTTCATGTAAATTGGTTGCTACCTAACCAATAAAGTTTCTAATCAACAAATTTGTTCTTTATGGCAGCTGTTTCAAAGAACAGTGGTGATTGGTATCATAGATGGTAAACAGCCTTATTTAATAATATATTTAATGTGTGTTTAGTAGACTACTTGTTGCATTTGATCAGTGTTTAATGTAGCTAAATAATGAAATTCTATTGAAATCGGCTTCTGTGTTGGTTATATCTGCAACTTCAAATCTCCGACAATCCCTCTTTAACATCACCTCTCCAGCAACGCCTCCTTGATAACGATTTCTGGTTATGGCAACTATCACAGTGCAATATGTTTGTGCATCAGCAGCACTTTTGCCAATTTTCAACTTCTTTAGAATCTTCGATTTTTGAAGGACCTGTTCTGTGCGCAGTAGATTACATAAAAGTAATTCATCAGTATTTAATTAGATGTGTTGTGTTGTGTTGTTGTACCAATCCACGACTTTTCTACCAAAGATAAAGTGTCTCCAACTGTTTTTCAAAATCTTCTCTTTGACAAGGGCATGTTCTGTGTTTCGTAGATGTTGTAATGTATTTAATTAGTATTTACTTATTTTTGCTGTGTTGTTCTACTTATTAACGCATTCTGCAACTTCTACAGATTGACTCCATCTCTTCTCTGCAATCTAAGAATTTACCCAACTTCAGCTTTATTACATGATATGAATGACTTAGAGTTGAATGTAAATGTACTGCTCTTACAGAATCATGATCTTTCAGTTTTTCAGAATCAATGAACTTGTCAATTCTAAAAGTTATACGATTTCGTTGAGGTTCTCTCTATTGTGTGCAGTAGATCACTAAAAAAATAATTTATCAGTATTAAGTTAGTTGTGCTGTGTTGTTCAAAAAATCCACGAGTTTTCCACCACAGTCAAAGTTCCCCCAACTGTTCTTCAAAATCTTCCATTTGATAACGGCATGTTCTGTAATTTTAATTGCATTTAATCTGTATTTAGTTAGTTGTCCTGTCATTTTTCATCAATCTAGTCGTTTTCTAAGAAAGTCAAAGTTCCTCGAACAGTTTTTCAACGTCTTCGATTAGACATGTTCATGTTTTGTTTCTGTAAACCCGAAATCTCTGAAGGATTTTGGGTTTGGTTTTTTGTCTAAATATCTATTTTTAATTGTAACTTATCTGTGTTAAACATGTTTTAAGAAGCATTTTTTCCTGGCTGTTAAGGAAAGTTTTAGGTATAGAGAAATAATTTTACTATTAATGGAAAAGTCTTGATATTTAATAAGTTAATATTGCAAGAAAGTTTCCGTACAGTTTTGTATTAATAAAAAAAGCCAAGTTCAAGAAGCTTATAATTAAATTTCTTTTCAAAGATCAAAGCATAAAATTCAGTAGGAAATAAAACGACGGAATTTATATCTCGCAATTCGTTAAAGGCAAAATTCTCATGTCAAGATGTTTTCAAACTAGTTGTTAATGTGCTGGAAGGATTTGGGAGTAATAGTACAGAAATTGTAAAAAATTGGAAAGTAAGCTTACAGGGAACATCACCACTATAGAAAAGGGCATGGCGCGATGGGCCTACCTCAAGATGGTGTGGAAATGGTATAATTCTCAGTTTTCTTTTTGTTGTTTTTTCAGAATGTGCAATAGCGGATCATTTTTCTCTTCTTTCATTAATCTTTTCATCAGAATGGAACAGCTCTAAAGTTCATTTCCTTTTCTTTCCCCATTACATTTTTATCTGTAAGGTCCTTCTTCTGATCTAATCTTCTACTGTACTAGTTACGTACTAATACCTTACAAATATCGGTTTTTAGAGTTTGCGCTGAAGAAAGCTTTGGTTTTCTTACTTACGCTGTGGCTTATCTGTTCGTTGTGAAAACAATCCGTCTCTATACTAATTCTAGCAAGTGAATGCTTAAGGCCTTGTATTAGAGACAATCTATTTCGGTGATTCATAGTGTTCTGGTGTATAAACAAGACGAACTGTGCTACGAGTAAATTTTACACGGTAAAATACATTGAGAGAGATCTATCGGTAATATTTCCTATGCTTGTTTTAGTCACTAAGTGCAAGAAAAGTATTTAGAAAAATAGCTTAACTTCTCTTTTAGCTTTACTTTCAATGCACCAACTAAACGTATTTCCGATACTTCCCTAGTTCCCACTATTCACAAAAAAAAGAAATTCCTTTTCTAGTTTGTCCAATGTCCAAGTGAAACTGACGACAGGCTAGCTGTTATTGTGCTAAAATACTCCCCAGAACCTGATAGGACCCAAAGCCAACATTTAATCTGGCCCAAAATATCTATTTGAATATATTTACTTTTGGCCTAAATATTAACAAAAAAAGACCAACTTTAAATAAGAGGGATAATTAAAAAATTTGGTACTTGAATCTTACAAAAGATTGTTTTCTCTCTATCACATTGATGCATTCTTGAATTCACATGATTTTTAAATGGTTCTGCTTTGGCTTTGGCTCTTCTCTTGCTTCTGAATTCCATTTCAACAAAAGCCTCATTCCTTATAAAGAAAACGATATTAGACCTGCGTATGATGCTCGTATGACGTTAGTCAAACTAGAACCATAGACTCTAATTCCCTTTGCCTGATGACATATGTTGCAAAAGATTGACACTTCATATTTTTACCTGCGAAGGTCAAATAAATTATGAGGTCTCATGGTTGTGATCCAATGCATTACACTCCAAAACTTTGTTGCAACGTTGATATTTTTTATTCCACTTCTGATCATTATTGTGCCAAAGCTGTACAATGTATGGTTCATATTCCATCACATCAAAAGGAAATTAGAAAAATACATCCTTCCTTAATAATATAAGATTCAAGGTTATAATTCAACAAGATCACTGAATGTACGTTTTCTTAATAATACTCTATATTAACATATGTATACCATGCCCACCCTTGTGTTGATGGCAGTAAAACGTGCAACTTCTGTCTGACAGAGAAATTCCACATAATTACGTCCAAATTGAAACTATTAAACAAAAGATCTGAACTAATCTCTACATGTCGACACGTCAATAAACACCTTCTAAAGAACTACAAATCCGTCCCACCAGACCATTGAGAATTTTGATGACTTTTTAATTACTTTCTCAACTTAATAAAAGTGCATAGATTTTTAGCAGTTTTTTATGTGTACATCTGATAAATGCGTGAGCAAAAAACTCAGAGTTATGTACTTTTTTATCAGAAATATTGAAATAAATTTTTAACTTATATATATACTTAAATATTCTGACTATTAAAGAAAGTAATCATCTGATAATTGTTCATAAATTTATTTCATTAGAATTCATTTGCATAAGTTCATACATGAGAGATATATAAGATCATATATATAAGATCAAACCTTCTGCATACAACAAAACACGTGGCACAATAAACATTCACATGGCAAAAACAAGACCGATTACATTGACATGAAAACGAGGATATATCATTGATTGTTACCCAGATTCTTTTACAAGTGTTGATTTTTAGTTGTTTCTTGTGTTCAAAGTTAAAACAAATATGTAATTTTGTTTTTACTGAGCTAATGATACTAGCTCTGACACTACATAAGAAAAATACGATTCAGTATTTTCCCTTAAAGATAAAGAGGAATATATATACCAAAAATAGTCACCGATGGTGCCCAAAATTTGGCAATGTTAAGAAAAACTGCATCTTTTCCAAATGAGTATTCAATCCAATCATACATTTAACAAAAACTTTCTTGAAATCGGTAATTATTTCCATTGAATTTAGATTCTGGAAAGTCAAGAACTGGCCTAACAGGACCTAAACATAGAACATTATTAATATTCATAACATTTCTGTTACAAGGCCATAAAGAACATTTTGAAGCCATCTTTCACGAGCACAAGTAGCAAACGAGTGGACAGAGAGCCACGACCAAATGGTTTAAGAGGAAAAAACGATTACGACAACTGAATAATTGAGTCGTGGAACACTTACAAACAACTTTCGTATCAAAATGTAAGAAAGTGATCTTAAAGGCTGAAGACAGGCGTACCCTATATGCATGGCATTATTGAATGAATCGAACTTACGCTATATTTTAAAAAGTGGGAGTGTATTTTCCCCTCAAACTCTCTAGTGAGTTCGACACTGCTTGTCCTTTGCCCTATATCCATTTTCAATATTTTTTTTAAGTGATAAATGCCTTTATAGATTCTAATTATTGTGGAAGAGAACTTCAAAACGAAAAAGTTTAATATCAGAAAGTGTTGCCCATGAGAATGTTTAGATACATTTTATTTTATATTGTATCATAAGGATTCATTCCTGCATTGTTATTAACAAAATCAATAAAATAATGCTGGGATATAGATACGAGTAACGTTTACAAACAATGTTATTTTAATTGTTTAATTTCAATTTTCCTGGCCATGCACAATTCGAATTAGCATATCTAGTATAACATACACAAGTTTGAGTATTAAAAATCCACTGCTTTGGGCAAATTACGTTCATTTTGTGTTTTCTAACAGTAATCATCAAAATTTGTTATCCATTCCACAGGTATGCCCCTTTTATCATGGCATCGATAGGAATTCCTGACAATGTGACCTAAACTAAAGTATTTGAAAATGCATACTGGTAAGTACTCTTTCCATTTCTCATCGAGGTAATGTGGCATGTCTTAGTCTTTTCTATAGGTATCACTAAAGGAAGTGTTCTGAAAATGATAAGGTGAAAGTACATACACACACAGAGAGTTTGTGTGTTAGTGTGTTTGAGTTTGTTTATGTGTGTACCAACAAACACCTGACCGACCCAGACTCACCAAGCCTCCGGGGCTCGACCGAGTTCAGGTTAATGATATTGCTCTAATGACATTGGTAGCTATATCTTTAATGGGAAATCATTGGACCGGAGGCTCCAAAATAATCATATTTTCCTTATTTCCTATCAATACGTTAAGGTTTACTATCATCTACATATTTTTCTTACTCGAGCTGCAGAAACGAGGCTTTGGTTAATATTTCATAGGAACAACTCCAATGTCCAAACAATTGAGACATTTGGAACATCTTGCATCATAAGCCATCCTATCTCAACCTCTTTTCTTGGTGCATCCAACCTATTAAAATCACATTTTGAAAGACTGCAACATATATAAATAAAAAGTTACCTATTTTTGTATTGTATTCATGTTTTTCAAGAAAGTTTTTCGGATCCTCTTTTTGGAATTCGACAATTTTTCACTAATCAGACAAGTAACATTTATACAGAGAGAGGCCTATCTATTTGAGAGAAGAAGTTTTGAACTGTTTGAAAATGTAGCGGTAGAATCACTTGATAAAAATACGCAATTATGTTAATTAGAGCCGATAATAAGAATGACAGGGAACATCGATAATTCGAGAGTTGAATATAACAAGGCAGTCAAAAAGGATGCAGACAAGGAATAACATCTCCAGTTGCTTCTAAAATATGTACAAACAATAAGGAAAAAATTGGTACAGATTTACTTCTGTAAAGGACAAAGTAAGTTTTAAAATGTTATGAGACACATCCTCTTCTTACAGGACAATGAAGTTAAGAAACTTGCTTTGATAGATGTGGAGTACTTGGACAGTTATATTTCATCCAATCAGAAATAAAGACGATCGAAGAGAAAGGCTAGTTTTATGAAGATGTGAAAGACTCAAGAGGGCAATGTGTTTCTGTGGACTATCTGCAATGCGAAGCACCATATTGATTATGACGTATCTCTTAAAAAGCAGAAGTATTATATATAATTATATAATATATATAATGTAATATATAATATTATATATATTAAAAAAAATATATAATATATAATATATAATATTATATAATATATAATTATACACAAGTATAATCATTTCTCATTTTAGAGAATGTGGCTAATGATGGCTAATTTTGATTTTTAAAAATCAACTTTGGAACTCATATATTTACCTATCAACTGCTTTAATTAGATAGAGAGTTCGGACTCACATGAAAAAAGTTGCCTGAACTCAGCACAACAAGATCTTTTAATACAAATCTAATATTTTTAGAGTTGGGTTTACCCTCTGTTACTGATTACTTTTTACTTTTTACCTTTGTAAGAATTTTGTTCAGTTGAACTTTATCGAGTATGACTTATGAAATCTCCTTAAGAGAAGCAGAGCAATTGAAAAGGCCAAAGTTGTTCGTCAAACTTTGAATTATTTCATATAGCTGCCAAGATTTAATATTCTTCATTACTGTGTGTTCCTTCTTCAAAGAATACAAGTGTGTGTTACAAAAATTAAAGACCAAAAAAAATAGCAGGAGGATTTGCTAACCTAGAAAAAAAAACTTTTGACGTGTATCGTTCCGGGAAATTGATCACCCTAGTCTAGCGTCTACATGTCGAAGTCTAGCGAAAATATTTAATTATTATTGACGTAATCTTGCTATGGAATGTCAACTGTTTACTCAATACGCGTTTCCCTAATTCTATTATGTAATCTAAGCCTCGCTTTCAAAACGAGACCCGTATGGACAGATATTAAAGATTGCGGCAGTAGCTCCTTTTTTGAATTTTGAACATTTATATCCGAAAGAGATCCACTAAAATTGACAGTTGCCTCAGGTTTTTTAATAATTATAAGAGTTTCGAGTTCTATCTCCGCTTCCTCCATTTTTGTTTATATTTTTGTCCATACGGGTCTCGTTTTGAAGTCGAGGCTAACATTACATCAAAGAATTAGGGAAACGCGTATAGATGCTAAGATACTCCCAAGTAGAATTTTGTAAAGTAAACGTAAGACGAGGAATTTTTTTATTGCGCATTCTAAGGCCTTTTAAAAATTGTTACTCATTTGACCAAAAATTCCAATTAATTGCTCGTTCCGGCAACTGATCCGCTCGAGATCTCAATAGGTTTGCTTTTATCCATTTAAATTTTGAGTAAATTACTTAATATTATTTTATGATTGCACAATTGTGGATGGCCATCATTCATGAATAGTTGAATAAAGTCTAGTAACCAGGTTCAGGACTTAGCCTTGCTGATTGGATGACGTCAGATTATTCTTTAGTAACTATTAATATGACGTATAAAGTTTCAGAGTCAATGAATATAAACGCTTTACTTCTCAAAGTACTGGGCTAGTCAGTCAGACTTTAATTTGCTGCTTTAAATTGGCAGTGGAATTGGTGCAAACAAGGAGCAGATAATGGAAAAGACTTGTTGTTAGGAAACTAATTAACTTTGGCTGAAAGGTTAACTTGGATAGCAATGTTGTAACAGTTTGAAATATTAATTGGAATATCAGCTAAAATGCTATAACGTAAAGAGAGCTGCCCGAATTGGATATTCTCTATTAGGACTGGCTTAGCAGTTCAGTAAAAACTTCTTTTTATATCAAATTAACTGAAAATGCCTACTCAAAATAAATTTCTTTGGCAATCACATTGATCTGACATTGCTGAGTTATTGGTAAGCGTTTTTTAATTTCTTATTCCATTAACAAAAATATTTGATTAGGTCATAGATGGCTTATTGAGAATTGTTTTGTCTGAATATCAATTCTAAAATATGCTGTTGGGATTTTGACCTTATAACTTTCACATTGCTTACCTTTTTGATAGTATATGGATTAATTTGCCTTTGGTACTGAGGCTTGGATGTTGCCAAACAAACAATAACGACTGCTGAAGCTAAAAATATGATAATTGTTCTTACAAGAAATAAAATGCATTTCTTGCTAGTTCTCTCAAATATGAATAACTTTTTGCAGAGGTGCAAATAAACTTGTCTGCTTTCATTTAAGCAATATTGAGTCAAATTGTACTTATCAACAGAATTTATTCAGTTTGGTTCTAAACAAGAAATAAGCAAGTATGAGCAAGAAATCTTATTACAAATCTTCCAAGATAAAGAATAAATTTCTTTCGATTCTAGTAAAGTGGAGAAATCAATGTTTTGGTTGACAATTTTTTTAACTTATAAAGTTTCATATTGTATTGAAAGCTCACCACAGAGCACTTTGATGGAGTTTCCAATGGATGATGGATATTTTTGTCTTCCATTACAAAGAGTGGAATGTTTTGCCCGTTATGCTCTGCCCTTAAGGACTTTCGTACCAATTCTTGTTTTGACTGGTTGCTTTGCAGGATGTATTTCACTCACATTGTCTTGTTCGAGTTGATGACCCTTTTTTGTGCTAATGGGCGTGATTTCAGGATCCAAAATAGGTTTATTTTCTGCTGAGATAAAAAGTTTTTAACGATTACCATAGGCTCTTTACACAAAATTAAGATAATTGTAAGCACGGAGAAGATCGTTAACGGAGTGACTTAGCTGGTATAAGATGAGTTCTGTGCCAATTGTGAATAGGTTTAGAAGAAATATCTTTTTAATTGTTAGATGTGAATAAGCATGCTTGCTGTCATTTATCGTACAATTACTTTTTAGCAGTCTGGTCATAATACTCCTTTTGTAACTGTTGAGCTAACGCAATACTATCGTGAATGAAGCCACAATCTTTGAGGAGCTTATTGGTGCATATGCCTCGGTGATCCTTTGTGTTTGTTTACAATTTATTGTTTTTTGAAGTGAAACATCAATGCAAAGTCGTGGATCTCTCCCATATAAAGTTACGACTGTGTCTTGTTAGCACTGGATTGCATAGTACTCTTGTAAGCAAACAGACCATATAAAATAAAATTTCTCACAGTTCTTAATGTCAAGACGCATCCATAGACATTACGTTTGCAAGTTTATGGTCGAGACGTTCAATAAGTTCATCACATTCAGTATGATAACTCATTTTACTTACCTATGACGTGTCTACAATTTGACATGTGCCCTTGACTACTTTGGCTACAAAGTTTTTTTCCGATTGGGTGACAGGTTGCTGGTATTAAGAAAAGGCATCAAATCATCTCAACGAATAATTTTGTGGTGATTTATGTATCAACCTTTTTAACAATACCTTCCTCTAATCATTTCGAAAAAATAGCAAATAAGTATTACCTCAATAAGATATTAGAGATGAACCATAAACATTTACTGTTGTTCTATTAAAAAAAACCTTCTAGAGGTATAGTTTGTAAGAGTGGCCTAGCTGAATTCCTAAAATATGTTTTCTTTGCTTCACAGTATATACACACAATGTACTTTTTTTTCTATCTCAGTGTACATAGCTATCCAAAAGTAAGGTCTAATCTTCAAAAACGTTTGTATTTAAAGTTAATGATCAACTGTTACCTCTCAGTATAGTGATAGCATTACTGAGCACTACAAAAAGCGTCTTTTAGAAATTGCTGCCTTACGATCTTCAATGCCTGATGAAGCCCTTCAGGTCATGTGATACAATATTGAACAATCAATCCCACAGGCTGACAAGGAGGAGGCATTGGTATGGATGGACAAACTTTGAACGTATTACACAGAAACTACAGGATCCAGGCTAATGACTGACTGGTTTGAATTCTGAAATTGGAAAGTCAGACTCGGGCAAGCAGACACTTTATGTGAATATGGAGAACGTACTGACATTCTGCTCCGTAATAAATTTGTTTTTCATCTTTGTGACGATAAAATTCGAACTTCTTCTTCTTCTTCTTCTTCTGAGTTACTTATCCTTTCAGGACGTTGGAGATCATGGTCTTCCATCTATTTCTCTCTTTTGTCAGTGCTAAAATTTCACAGTCACTCCTCTTGAACTGGAGATCCTTGTTCAAGCTGGTAATGAATTTCAGTCTCTGTCTTCCTCTACTTTTCTTTCCTTCAATCTTCCCTGTTAACACCAAGTTTTCCATTTCTTCACATCTCATTGCATGACCCAGAAACTGCAGTTGTCTTTTTCTAATTACCTTCATCAACTTTCTTTTCATTCCTGCTCTCTCTAATACCACTTCATTGCTCACTTTATCAGTCCAAGATATTCTAAGAATTCTTCTCAGGAACCAAAATTCGAATAGAATTATTTAAAACCCACCTAAGACCTGATGGTATACCAAAAACCTTGGCAGATGATGTTGCAGTACCCAAATTGTTAAAATCTGCACAAGTGACAAACAAACTGATCAGTGATACCTCTTATGGAATCGAGAAAAGCCAATTAAACCAAAAAGAAACATAGAAAGATGAAACTTAATTGTGAACCAAATATTTGTTATTGGTGCGGGGATGTAAAAGAACCACCCCTGTGGGCAGACTGCCCTAAAAATAGCTGCTTTTTCTCAAGATGTAGTGGGTATGACCGTTTTGGACAAGTATGTTTTGAACAACTGACCCCAACCGGCACAATTATGGAAGAGGCAGCAACAGACCAGCCTACACCAGAAATAGCACTGAATAGCGACCCAGACATGACCCTGAACGGACGAACCACCCCTTTTACGCAGTTTAAACATCTGACCAGCCAGAGTCACTGTCACCAGTTTTGCATCCAAATATGGAACAACCACTATACTAAACTGATGAACAACTCTTATACTACAGCATATTATATGCAGTGGATCAAGCAAACATCAACAAGCAAACAACAGGTAACAAATTCTTTTCAACAATACCATGTTCCTCAACGGGGAGAATTTTCGCAAATCTAAAATTCAAGATTGATTCAGGAGCAACATCCAACACAATAACATATTATGCCTTCCAAAAGCATTTCCCTGACATACATCTCCAGCGTTCACGCCATCTACTTTTCCCATATCAAATAGCCAAACAATCAAGCCCACTGGACAAATCACCTTGCTCTGTGAAAAGTATAAGAAATACCACGACCTTGTTTTCAAAGTTTTATAGACATGCTAGCTCTCTTATCTATCTTCTATCATGCACAGTAACTGAACAAGAAAGAAAGTTCTCGCAGATAGAAAAATGGTGCCTTGCTATATGTAACCAATTTGTTTAAATGGACACCATGATAATGAAGTTCATGGCAACCACAAACCACTAGAGATTAGTGCTAAGAAACCATTCGATATGGAAATCTACGTATTTCCATAGCGCCCTTCGTAATTACAGAAATGCTCTACAATAGGAACCCTCCTATTCCTCCACGCAGAAGATGATGAATTGCAGGACCCAGAAACTACTACCAACATCAATATCTGCTCGCTTACCATTACCAATAAACACACCACAAAGCAACCAATTGTTGAGTAAAGAATCACAGACAAAAAAACTTATGACAGGTAAGCAGGACCTCAACACTCAGAACTGGCCGGAAGTTAGAACATATGTATATCCCATGCCACCGCCACAAAAGCGTGGACACCCATGGATATATGGAAAAATTGTTGACAAAGACAATAATTCGTACACAGTGAAAACACCGTACAATCCCGCCGTAAGACGAAAGAGAGTTTACATAACTCCAGCTGCAGCACAATCAAACTCGTTAGCGATTCACACTTCAACCTTGCGCCATCCTCAACGAGCAGCTTCTCCAGCCAAATCACCAGAAACAGCAACACCTTAGAGCGATGTCAGATTTCCTTTCAGTCCAATACAACCTTCGACGCATATCGAAATATAACCACCCAGACAATACCTCAGTGCCTCTGCTAATGCATCTTCCTGAGTGATCAGTTCCCCCAATGCGAGGAAGATCAAAACGAACGGTTAAACGTCCAGAGAGATTTAAAGACTATGATATCTCATGAGCCACTATACCTCTGAAGTGCCCATTGAAGTATTTGAAGTATTTTTGATATTCTTTTCCATTGGAATGAGAGTGGTGTACTCATTGCTGAGCCGCCATTATGTTTTATAATATTTATGCTCGCCAGTTAAAGTAGTCTGGTAACACGGTTTAGTTGGACCCAAAATGGCGTCTCTTGTTTTCCTCATTTAACTTAACTTCATCCATAGAAGACTAAATTAACACATTCTGTTTACGAATTGTATTTTTTGGCAGTAAGTGATTCGTATCTAAATGATATAATACACCTTCCTCAAGCAAATAGTCTCTTAGGTTGACATCACGCAGAGGGAAGGGAGAAGGTAGTGTGCATGTCCTTCTCATCAAAATAACTGATATGATCTAAAAATTATGATTAATATTGTGTAGACATGTTTGCTTTACAGGTTCTTTTTCTTCTTTATAATTAGGCCTGCTAGTTTTCATAATGCCGTCTGTATCAAGGGCATCAGTGAACAGCTAAGACGAACGATCCGAATACACAATAACAAGGGTTTCTTTTTTCACAACATTTACCCTTAGGACAATACCCTCAAAGTAAATAAACCAAGTTTCACTTGAAGTGAGAAAAAATAAAGTTTTAAGGCTGCATTGTAAAGATTTCTCTGCCTGTATTGGAGAATCAAAGTATTCCTCGGGTCAAAGAGAAAAGGAACACAAGAGAGCTGTTCGAAGAGGTGACAACAAGAGTCGTGAAATAGCAGAAAGCGTGTGGGGAGAAGACATACATACACCGCCCTGACTAGGAAAATAAAGATTCTGGATAAGGTAATAAATACTACAACAAGAAAAATAAAAGAAACCATATATTTTCTGGAGCACAGCAATCACATCAGCATATCTTACACTCTTCCAAAAATATGGCTTTCAGCACCACAGAAAAGAAACATAACAAACGCAAAATAGATATGGTGACACTCTTTGAAACAACTCGATCTCTGTCAAGTAGGTCCACACTATTAAGGTATAAAATAGCTATACCTAAATGCTTCAGTATTATGATGATGGTAGAAGTATCTCCAGAAATCCAACTCCGGAAATGCTTACCGCTTTCGACATAATAAATAACCCACATCGATCACAACAAAATAATTTGCAGACGTATTTAAGCTCCTAGATCTTTGTGCACGGCGGAGTTTAGCTGATGATCTATAAAATCCCGAAATATGTTCGGAACAAAACAAATAGTATATACATTGCTTTTCTTTGGTGTTTACACTTTTCTGTAAGGACGCATTTTTATTCATGAGTAAAATGTTATATCATTTCTGCTCTTTGTAAAATAAGATCAAGTAAGCTTTAAAGGTAATCAAATGGTCTTGAATTAAAATAAAGCTCTTTTCTACACTTCTACCATTGTAAACAAAGGCAAAGCAAGGCGTGAGTGGGTCCTCAACGAATTAAGTAATGACACTCGATTAACCAATGGCCGATGCGAAAGACATAGCAAAGTAAAAAAAAGACGCCATTGCGCATAGACACGAAAAACAATACCAAAATACCAGTTGATGTAAAACGCTGGACTAAAGTCGTATGAAAGCCTCTCCTGCTGAGAAGGATAATTACTTGACAGTTAGATACTTTGTCTCAGAAGATTAGTAATCTAATAGATAACACGATATCCTACTGTGTGGTTAATGTTCTATTGCATTTCCTGCAAAGCTAAAATCAATCAAGATTATAAGATTTTGTAAAAAACCTACGTGATTGGATTCCTTGAAAAAAAAGGATTCCAGGTCAAACTTGTTACTCTTAGTAGCATTATACTTGCTTTTAAATCTTATTTGAATATATTATCAATATTTGCTAGTACCTTAATATTTTTCTAAAACTGTACCTTTGGAAACAACACAATATGAATGCAGAGATAATCATCATCATTGTTGTTATCAGGGTGAAGGAAACCCAGCATTCTTTGACTCATTATTTCCAATGGGCTTTATCGATCATTAATTCTAGTAGATATTCTGGATCACAGTCACTGTCATCCACTAATTGGCAAACATATGTTGAGAGTTTGTCATGTGTTTTTGTATGTAAAGGTTGCTAAGGCACCAAGTTACGTGATAGTCTATTGTTGTTTCTATTGCAGTGCCAAACTAATCTCAGTTTCCTATCTTGTACTGTTACGTATTTGAGTCAGAGTTGACTGTATAGTTCTTTTTGCAGTCTATTATTTCCAATAGTACAGTAATAGCACAGCAGTTAACAACACATTCGTTTTGTTCGTTGATTTCATTTCCTTTCTGCTCAAGGTTTTTCATTGGTATTTATTTTGACCAGCAGTTTTTAACCTAACTGCAGCTACTCGCCCCTCGACTTTCATATGCGCATTAATTGTAAAAATAAGAACATAATACAAATAAAATGAGATTCTTTCAAACTCAGAAGGGATATAATATGCCTTATTGGTGTGCACAAAGAATCATGCACGGTTTGCACACAATATTATTAGGTCTAAACAAAAAAGTCAAACAAAACATGCATTTCACACAAAATCAAAAGCATAATCATGAATATGTACTGTAGGTCAATGTGATTTTTGCTATTTTTCCCCCCTGGAGTTCGAACTGCTCGGCTGCACCATCCCAGATGGCTCTCTTAAAATTTTGTCATAAATTATGTTCCTTTCCTTTGAATTTATTTCTATAATCCTGGACAAAGATCGATTGCAAAGGTTCTGTATGTACGCTATGTGTAATGATAAAGATGATGCCAATACAGAAAAAATTATAATTTGAAAATCTGTGAGGCTAAATATAAAATTCCAAAAGGAGTGAAAGACTATTCTTTTGACCATTATCTGCACAACACTGGTCCCTCAATCTTTTCCTGCACAAAAAATGATAGCAAAATTTAGCTACTCTCAAAGAATGGCAGCTCAAGGTAAGCATCTCACTATAGACAAAGTCATTATTGGAAATTCAAACCCAAAAGCTAAAAAATCTGTACCAACTATAACAATGATAACAGATAAGAATTTCTGCAAACAACAGGGTTTGCTATTCTTCTAAAAAGGAACCAGAGCCCATATTTTAAAATACACTTGTTCTTGGAATCTTAAAGAAGTCTAGTTTAAAGCAAGCTAACCTGATACAAATGTTTTTCATTATGTCGCATTATAACCGGGAGTTCCAGAGAGCATCAGTGAACAACCTGCACCACCCCATGTCCTCAGGAATTTTTTGGAAGACATGAAAGTCTGTTTCATTTTATTAGTGGCGCATAGCCACATTTTGCCTAATCTCCTTGTTCAATTTTTCAAGACGTTAGATCTTCTTCGAGTCTTTGTTGAGTCAGCACACTCTAAAGCGACATTGCAACTACAAAGAAATATGTGCCCAATGCATAACTATCTTGATAATCTGCTTAGTTTATCAGTTGGCTGGATTGAGGTATTAGGCACTCGGTTCTTCCAGTGAATGTCTAATATTCGTCGCAAAGTCTTCTCGAAAGTGAAAAAAAAGGATTTTATTGTAACTGTACTGTACCAAGTTTTAGGGTTGTAGAGTAGAACTGGTCTTACCAATATTTTTCAGGCTCTAATTCAACATATGAAGATTAAGTAAGTAAAGCCTTTCCTTCACGTCATGGAGTACAGTAAAATTGTGTTTATTTATAAGTCAGTTCTGTTCTATTCAGAATGAATAGATTTTGGCAGTAAAAACTAAAAGCATGCATAATATTGGTAATTTAGCTGGTTAAAAACTACAATATTTAATTTTCAATTGCTATGATTAACTTTTTTTTACAATTTTGTAAATTCTCGTTTGTTAGGTGAGGAACCTTTAAGTTCGAAATGTTAGTACTGAACATTATACCATTCTAAGAAATCAGCCCAATGCAGTGTAGAGGCGCTGTATCATAACCAATGATAATTTTATCCTAAAACATTTTTGAAATAGTATTGGCATGTTTCAAGTAAGCCTGGTGGAAATCAAAATTACCTTTCTCATTGCAGGAAACCTTTGCTGCATCAAACTAAAGTATAAATGATTTTTATTATTAATAAAAGTACAATATTTTTATTAGGCATGGTTTAAACTTTCAGATAACACCTTACTATATTTTGTAGGCCTTAAAATACAAGAGAAAGAAAAAGTGAGTTTCATTTCATTTACGGAATTTTTAATAACGGTCCCTGATTTCTCGTATTCTTAGCATGTTCATTTATCTGAAAATAGTTCTTTAGGGGTGTACAAACGTTATCATGTATACACTTCTACGCTAGCAGACAGCTTTTCATTTTGATCTTAGCGTAAATTGAAGTCACCGTTAAATCACCATTTTTATAAATAACTGTTGAAGCACGCCTTTCAATGCTTTGAAGAGATTTCTGCTGGATAAACGTCAATTCAAGGTTTAAGAGATAGCAGTAGGATATCAACGGCTCTATTATTGTTTGATACACTGTCGACTCAACTGTCGGACATTTGTCAATAGGTGCATTCTGCCGGACATCTTTCTGTATCGTTCCTGGACGTTCTCACTGAAGTTCAAATTAGGAGTGATGGTATTCCCCGAACAGTTGTATTGAGAAGTGTTATTGGTCGTGTGACTGTTATATTTCACTTTAAACTCCTTTGGAACTTTTGATAGCTTTTTAGAGCTACCAAGTAACATCGATTCCATTTTTCCAGTTTTCAAATTCATAATCAGTTCTGAGTCATTCATGTATGTAGCAATTCTCTCAAATTCTTCATCCAACGTTGTTTCGATGTTATGAACGTTCGTATCAGCGTAGTAAATTACCGTATTATCAGTGTACATGATTAAATTGGCTTGCAGAACGGAATCAAGTAGGTCGTGAAAATGTATGATGAACAATAGAGGACCCAATATTGACCTCTGTGGCACTCCTGGCATAGGTGAAAATGGAGAGAATAAAGCGTTATCTACTTGAACCACTTGTGTACGATGGAACAAATAGTCAGTAAACCAGGAAAGTTCTTGTTCACCAGCCCCTTAGGTTGTCAACTTTTCGAGGAGTACTGCATGGCCGACAATGTCGAAAGCTCTGCTTAACTCCATAAACACGGCACCAACTAGTTTACCATTATCAATATCTTTTCTAATGTTATCTACGAAAAGAGTTGCTGCGAACTTAGTGGACCTCTTTGCCCGATATCCGAATTGGCAGTTCGTAAGCAAGCTGTTTTTTCCACGTAATCCTTCAGTAATTTGGTCATATACATATTTACCGATTTTGATTAGGTCATGTGCTTTACTTAAGTCACATAATTAAGCTATTGTTCTGATCTCCGCTAATTTATGCGTTTGATGTAATTTGGTAAATGACATTTTTTACCGATTTTTATAAAAAAATTCTTTTTACTGAAATCATTTCACTAAATTGCTGTACCAACTCGCTATTTTAAGCGCTTTCGGAAATGAGGTAATGACGTTTATTATGGTTTTTTTCAATGTAATTCACTAAAATCACTAAACTAATTTTTGTACTGATATTGCCATTTTATGCGTTTCATGAAATTGGTCATTGATATTTTTCATTGATTTCGAATACGTAATGCGCAATGACCTGGATGTCATAAGCCGGATCTCTAACTCAGATGTTCGAAGTCAAGCAAACATTTATTACTTTAAGGCCACCTTGAATTGAGGCAAAAAAATCCAAACTGTAATGAAAAACGAAATTATATGCAAAATAGTGCACATTATAAACTTGTTTCCACTTTTAATTGTTAAGAGTGGTGAATTTTTAAAAAATATACATCAGTTGTGTCAGAATACTTATATATTTAATACATTTATTTAGGTCGTCATTGTGGACATTTTAAAGCAGTTTTACCACACTGTGTTTTCAATTTGTTAACTGTAGACTATTTTATAGTTTAACAATCTTAATCTCTAGTTGTATTAAATTCATTTTTAACAGTGATCTCGCCAGTGCATTTTAGGAGGGAAGACATGCATTAGCCCGAATTTTCTTTGCTACCCCAAAAATATCAGGGAAAAAGATTCTTCACTGCTACCTGCATTTGACAAAATACAATTCTCTCTTTATGATTTCAATATCGCAGACATCAATA
This sequence comes from Morbakka virulenta, assembly GCA_003991215.1. Lineage (NCBI taxonomy): Eukaryota > Metazoa > Cnidaria > Cubozoa > Carybdeida > Carukiidae > Morbakka > Morbakka virulenta. Next base: position 97,796 of record RDPX01000091.1, on the reverse strand, counting down.
AAAGTGAAGAAACTTCACTTTATGGAGTAGGAGAGTAACACAGTTAACTAAATTAAATTGTTCGTCATTAGTACTTATTTTCTATTAAGTAAACTATCCTTTCATTCTTTCAATTTTACGCCTCTTAAAAATGTGAATTTGGACTCCACGAATGACTCAAAATTTGCCCAGTGACACTAGCTTTCACATTGCCATTCTGCAAGTTGACGTTTTTCTTTTTTCCATCTATTTGCCAGGCGAAGAAATTGAATCTGCTGAGTTTTTTAGAGACCTACAAAATCTTCCAGAAAAAATTTTTCTCTTTGACAATTTTAAGACTTTTGTATCTCTGAAACCATTGCTTTCCAATTTTGTAATGTAGCAAAAATAAAATATAACATATTTTCTCTCCAAGCTGGACTGTGTGGGGAAACTAAGAACCAAATTTCTCAATTTGTGATCAGACCTTTTGACCATTTTAATATTTTTTGTGCACCATCAAACACAACTGCATGGATATTAGCACTAATTTTACTGAGAACTTCAGTTATTTCCTTGATTATGTGGTATACTCCTTTAATGAGTTGTTAAAAAGCCTTGGGTTAATGGTTAGTGCAGTTGCACCGTAACCAAGAGATTCCGGGCTCGATTCCCCCGAGCAGGTAAAAAGACTTTGGAACTTTAAGTTAAGAAAAAGCCATTGTTTGGAGTCAGGAAGGGCATCCGGCCAAGAAATTCCTCACAGCCAAAACAAAGTCCCTCTGAAGGACACCGTCTGAGCCCTAGTTACTGGGAAAAAATGACGTAGAACCAAAAGAAAACTCCTTTGATGAGTTGGTCAGGAATTATCCAAGTGGATGTGTATCATGGTTTCTTAAGGCCTGAAGCCATTTCAAAGAGCATCCGTTGCAATGTTATTGACTTCTTTTGTCCCTTAATGCAACCTTTGTAAACACTGCCTACAAACCTCAACTTTGGTGGATCATATTTGGTTTTTACCATCTTGCTCATTTCATCAGCTATAATAATGCAAATAGAGTGATCTGCCTGAACGTTTTGTTCCTTAGCAAAACCAATTTATTTTGTAGAAAACCTAACCGAATCCTATCGTTAACAGCCAATGAACGTAGTGTTCACTGCTGTGGAAAACAAAATGATTTCCTCAAATATTTTTAGACCCTGGTGCTAAAAAAGATAAAGATGATTTCAATTTCTTTAAATTCTTTAAACAATCATGATCCATATATAAGTCCATTAATTTTCTGTTGATTCTAAAACATTCTCTTGCCATGTGACTAAAACTTGAAATAAGACTCCAGGGCTTTTGTCAAACAATACTTTTCTCTTCTTCCAGCTGTAACATGGTATTTTCCTGGCTCAAAGCTTCAAAATTTTAAATCGACAAATTTTTAGTCTTTGGTTTCTTTTAATATTTAGCTACGTTTTTATTGTTTGGCTCTATGTTCTGGATGTAAACGAATGATCACTCCGCTGGAGGAGCTTTGACGACAAAACTGAAAATGTAAATGGATGGATGTTTAAAGATTCTTCTCGTTTCTTTGGATTTTTCTCCTTAGAAGCCCTTTTAATTAGGTAGTCCGGAAAGTTGACGACAGATAGCACAGCATCTTTTTTCAAGTATTTGCCCCTAGGAATTCAGAAATTGTACTAAAGAAATATATGTAAAAGCTAGACTAAAATCGCTCAGCTTGGTAGAGCAAATCGTAAATTAATGGTGCTGACTTCAGTCAACTTCCCTGTTAAATGTCAATTTATGCGTTCAACGACTTTTCTTCATCCGGCATGCTTAGTATGAAAGAAGTACAGATAACGTGCGATCAAGGCGGTCACAATTCCACTGCTAAGCTCAAAATATTCCTTGCAGTACCGATATTAAGTTCAAGCGATACGGTGTACTCACCTGCAACCAATGATGACTAAAATGGAGAGTGATGTCACAAATCATACGAATTGGAAGAACGGAACAGACACACACACAGTATGTGTCAATATACATGTGTTGACCTATACTGAATCCCCAGGACTGGCCTACTGAGCCCCTGGAGGTTCGATCAAATCCAGATTAAAAGNCATGCTTAGTATGAAAGAAGTACAGATAACGTGCGATCAAGGCGGTCACAATTCCACTGCTAAGCTCAAAATATTCCTTGCAGTACCGATATTAAGTTCAAGCGATACGGTGTACTCACCTGCAACCAATGATGACTAAAATGGAGAGTGATGTCACAAATCATACGAATTGGAAGAACGGAACAGACACACACACAGTATGTGTCAATATACATGTGTTGACCTATACTGAATCCCCAGGACTGGCCTACTGAGCCCCTGGAGGTTCGATCAAATCCAGATTAAAAGCATTCATCTAAACCAAGGTCCGAAGATGGATGGGCAAAGACAAGCTAAGCGCTATTTCATTAATCATTATCATCAGTGGCAACAGAAGCTGTTCACGACACTCCAAGACTCCACAAGCCCTCCCTTTCATTTTTATTACTTAATGTTCTTATCAAGTTTATTACTTGTTCTTCAATAGTATTTCTCTATCTAATTTTTGCTCTGTCTTTTTGAAGACAGCCAACGTTCTTCTTAAGAATATCTAACAAAAATGAAAGATTGTCAGGACTTTTTTTGTATAGTTTCTGATGCTTTGAATTGAAAATTTGATGTCGTTCTAAAAAATTAAAATAACCAAGTCACTTACAGCAAAACGTTTAGTTCATAATGTTAATAATAATGTCATGTATATAACTAAATGTATGTATGATAATCCCATGATATAGACAAACACATATACATACATAGATACATACATACATACATACATACATACATACATACATACATACATACATGGCGATTGCTCCATCTTGACTGATAATTACCTTCTATGACTTCAGCTGTTGTCAGTAAAATTTCTGTCTTTCCTTTCGTGACATCGTAGGTGACTTTGGAGACCAGCTTCTGAGCTGCAATGCTTGAAACTCAGGTGAAAGATAAAGGAAGTAGCTTCCACTGGATTGATGGTATCACTTTGTGGAATTTGATGTCTGTGTACAGCCATGTGTCTTTTGAGACCTGGCGCTGATTTGCCAACCTTGCCACACATCACACATGACAGACTGTGTGGCTTTGGAGGGAGATTAGAAAATGGTCTTGATCTGACATGGGACTTCAAATGATTGACAAACCCAGCTTTTGAAAGAAGAATACGATCACATTTGTCACACTTCCAACTCTTTGTGCCTTCATCGAGGTTGTTCTCCCAGCCTTTTCACAATCTACGCTTTAACCGTTCATTCTCTAGGCGACTATTTTCAAACAGTGCACAACCTGTCTTTGCGTGCCTTCTCCAAGTCGCTCTTTCCAAGGCTAGTCTCTCCCAGTTTTTAAGATCTATTCCTAGTTTCTTTAGGTTTTCTTTCATACAGTCTTTGTACCTTCTTCTGGGTTTGTGCTGTGGTCCCTTCTCAGTTGTCCATAGAACAGTTGCTTTGGGAGTCTATCATCCTCCATACGAACCATATGCCCTGCCCAGCGCATGTGATTGCCGATGATAATTGACTCGATACTTGTGTATCCTGCTCTGATAAGGACTTCACTATCAGGTGTTTGGCTTTGCCACTTGATATTGAGTACGCGTCTCAAACATTTCTGATGAAAGTGTTAAAGTAGTTTGAGATATCTTCAATGTACGGTACATATCTCACAAGAATACAAAAGAGCTGTCAAGACACAAGCCTTGTACACGCAGAGCATGGTTTTGAAGGTGATGCCACAATCTGTCCAAACTCGTTTTTCAAGCATTTCAAAGGCAACAGAGGCTTTCTGTATCCTCTGGTGTATATCTGCATCAAGGAAACCATCTCTTGACAGGGTGCTACCAAGAAACACAAAGGTGTCTAGCACACCTAATTAACTGCCATAGACACGGATATCTGGTATAATGTATGGTTCATCAGGTGCTATTGTGTACATGACTTTTGTCTTCCTCAGACTAATTCTAAGACCAAACACAGTGCATGAGGCGGAAAAACGATCCATAATGAGCTGCACATTTTCAGCAGAACAAGCAAGAAAGTCAACGTCATCAGCATATAGAAGTTCTCTGATTAGACTATAACAGACTTTTGACTTTATGTTTATTTTTCTCAAATTGAAAACACTTCCAGTAGTTCTGAATTGCAAAAGAACACCTATATCACAGTCATGGAATGCATGTGAAAGCATCACAGCAAAGAATATGGGAAAAAGTGTTAGTGCTGGGATGTCTCCTTGCTTAACACTCGTCAAATCAACAAAGGATTGATACAGCAGCATCTGCTACTCAATGCATTTCTCTTGGAGCTGATATGTCGATGGTACCTTTTTTTTTTGCATGTCTAAATCCACTCTGCGATTCAGGAATTTTAGTCGAACAGATATCTTCCATTAGCCTGTTTAACAGAAGTCTTGAGAAAACTTTCCCCACAGCTTCTTGGAGTATAATACCCCGATAGTGATCACTTACACCTTTCTCTCCTTTCCCTTTAAACAGAGACACAGAGATACCATCTATCCAATCTCTGGATACATTGGTGCCATGACAGCTCTTAGTAATAAGATTGAATATTGCATCGGTCACGTTTTACCTTCCAATCTTAAGACGTTCAACTGGCAGGCCGTCTTCATCATGTGTTATGCCAGTATTGATTTGCTTGAGAGCGATTTCTACTTTTTCACGATCTGGTAGTCGATCAATTTGAAACTTAACAGTTCATTAAGGAAGGTTCTGTATGACATTCATATCGACTACTGAAGGATTATTAACTTGGTCAGCAAAGTCCTCGTGCCAGCGCTGCAGAATCTTCTTTGGCTCTTCGATAATGTCCCTGTTGTCGTTTGACTTTAGAGGAACCACGCAAGGTTTTGGAGGGCCAAATACTTCACGTAATAGACAATAAAACAGCTTTATGTTCTGACCGTCATATGCTCTTTGAATTTCTGAAGAAATCTGTGACCTCCATTCAATCTTCATTCTTCTAAGGTCGCGTTGCAAGCTTTTTTGTGTTTTTTGAAGGCCGTCTCTGTTTCTGGATGAACTAAGTTGGTATCTTTAAGGATCATTTCATACATCTTTCTCTTACTTTCTAGTAGCTGCTTTACTTTGTGGTCATTTTCATCAAACCAGTCCTTATGCTTCTTTTTTCTATAGCCAAAAAATTTTGCTCCCACTGAGTACACTTGGTTCTTAATTTTCTCCCACGTTCCATCAAATTTAATCTCATCAAATTTCTCTTTCGATGTTTTGCACACATCTAGATCTTTCAGTTTGGCAACGTTGATGCGCTTTGGAAGTTTCACCCCATTACTTACATACATACATAAATACATACATACATACATACATACATACATAAATACATACATACATACATAGTTACGTTCTTAACCCAATAGCCCTTACGGAACTCTAGGGCAGTTTGACAAGCCAAAACTTTCTCGTAGTGCATTCTCGCAGAGAGGTCTCTAACGACCTTTCCTTTTTTACTTCTTTCACTATCACATTTTCCAGCACTGTCTTGTTACGCCTCTTCTCGTGCAACATATGTAACTCATTTTCTGTTCTGATTTCTTAAATACTCCTATTGAAACTGATTTTGTTGTCTTCAATATCTTCTTACTGGTGTATTTCCAAGCAGAGGGTTATTCTCTCCATATCATTCTCACTTTTCTTTAACTCGATCTCTTTTTTTGATGACATTGTTGCCATTCCAAAGAAAGCACCAACAACGAGCTGATAAGAAAGGGTGAGGACAGAAAAGAATGGAGAGCCACGATCGTCGATGTCTGCAAAACCAGACAGGACACTTGAAGAAGAAGAAATTGCCATTCCGCCACGAACCATACGTCTCAAAAATTGAATATGTGCTCTTTGAATCTTGGCAAATTGTGTTTGGCTCAGTGTCCAGGTCACAGCAGTAACACAACCTACTTCGGACATATGTAAATTAAAATTGCATTCTCATCTCATGCTTTAGATGATAGTTGCAGAGCATTTTCTTGAGCTCAGAGAACTTACTGTTTGCAAATCCAATTCTCCTATCCAGTTTTTTTACTGATGTACCTGGGTCATTGTATATCATAAGGGCTCTAAGATATACAAACTCAGTAACAATTGCAATGATTTTTTTGTCAATAATAATCAGCTGTTTTGGATTTTTCTCCTTTTTACCTTTGAAAATAAAGGTTGGAAAATGAACTATTTTTAAACATGTGCTTTGGGTTTTCATGACTATTTGCTCTGTAAACTGACCCATCGATGCAATATTTGTAACAACACATCATTTTGCAAGCTGCTTCTCCTCTCCAAGATTACTTTCACAAAAGGAGAATTCGGAAAGCAGAGAGCATCGAAATAATCACCTATTAAATGCCTTTTAATGTGTGAGATACCTATCCTTGAACAGCAGATAGGCAAAATAATAGAGAATCCAGAAACAACCGTGAGTACAATTGGCTATTATAAGCAAAAGCAAGGGTTCTTCTTCAAATAAATGGAACGTACTTATTCTGAAAACCTCTGAGAAAGAAACCAGGTTTTGGTATACATGATACTACTGAATAAAGCTATACCATATATCTCCTAAAAATGAATATAATACATATTATAAATATTATACATATATATATATTGTGTGTATGTGTGTGTTACTGTACTTTGTTTTTAAGATCTCAGTAAACCACATCATAGGCATCAAACGAGTAGTACCATCTCCACTTTAGGGCCGCATTACATTGGAATGATACCCCTTTGTATACAAGGTCCTTCTCCTGTCGGTATGCTACTCTTTTATTGGTACACGGTTTAGGTGCCACACTTAGATAGCTCTGATTCCAAATTCATCTGCTGTATATAAATAATATGCCTGCAAGCAACTGCTGGAAGAAGGAAAGCGCTGGTTTCAAAATCTAGTCTTAGCTTTTCCTGCTGAAAACACCTGGCAAGGGTCCCAGCTATGGGTAAAATAGTGATGGACTTGAATTTATTGGATGACTGTGGCCAAGATGTATTCTTGCTTGCCTTAGAAGTTCCTTCGCGTGTTGCTGATAATTAATGAACGAATAGCAGATGGAAGAATCGAATTTGATCAACTGTCGTTCTACTCGCTTTACATGACCAGGGGACCCCGTGTTAGGGTATTTATGGGGTACTGCTGCATCTACTAGTCACTTAGTAAGACACAACCTTAATTGTAGATTAGACAATTTGATGGTTTGGAGCTGTACGTACAAGTTAGAGAAAGTGGTAAGCAGCCAAAAGACCAGACGTGAAGCCTGGAGAAACTATACAATGAAAGAAAGAAATTCAGATAGCTTTTGAAAAAATCAACAAAAAGAAAGGATGTTGTTAACTCAAACGACCTGTAGTTGGAAATAATGAAAAAAGTAAAAAATTGTGGTCGAGGAAATTGGAGGAAGAAAAACAACAGGAAAAATCAGCAAAGAATGACACCTGAAATCCTAGAGCTTCTGAAAGAGTAAAAGTCATTAAGAAACACAGTTAGTGAAAGTGAGCGAGATAAGCACTGTCAGGATATTTAAAGAGAATGAAGAAAAGACAAAAAAGTGTATTACTAAATGATTTGTAAAGGACATAAAGAGCTAGACAAAGTGAACACCAACAAACTTTGAAAAAGTAGATCTAAAGGACAGAAACCCAACAGCTAAACGTGGAATTAAAAGCAAAGTAAAGACCTAAAAAAGACATTTGTAATATCGTGACTATCTCTATCTTTAACTGCTATATCATCTAAGGACGTTGGCGATCATGATTTTCATCCGCTTCTATTTCTAGTAAGCTGAATTATCGTAATAGTAGTTAAATTAGCATTTGTTCTTTCCTTTACACATCTGCAAAAATTATCTAATTATATTACCTCCCTCCGGCTCTTGGTCCTTGTATTTTCCCTAGTAAAAGGTTAGTTTCTAGCCCTTTATTATATATAATGTGACCTGAAAATCGTGACTGCGTTTCTCAGATACGACTGGTTAAATATCGTTTAGATTGTGCCATTACTAATACTTCATCGTTGCGTTTCCAATCAGTCCACGAAATTTTTAACATACAACTGAAGAACCACGTTTCTGCTGCTTCAATCCATTCTTTTATTGTTTCGCTCATAATCCAGTATTTACTTGCGTACGTCAAAATAGGTATTACAAAGCTATAAATGATTCTTTTTCGTAATTCTATTGTTAACTTTTGATTTCTATTGATACACTGAAGCTTCCCGAAAGCATCCTTCGGCATACCGTGACGACAGATGTGAAACCAAAAATATTAGTTAATTGGGAGCAGAATAAAAGGTCAAAAGGCTATTCAAAAACAAAGCACCTGAAAATCAAAACAAATATTCTCTGCAAGTTTCGTACGAAAACAAGGAAAGGGACCAGAAGCAAATGAAGAGACTTCTTTATCTGATAAAGAGAGGGGAGCTCGTCGTTTGAACCACATCAGAAAACAAGAACGATTTTTCCTTTTGGATATTTACTTATTGGAAAGGGGTTTTTACCTATAGAAGCGGGAAAATAGGAACTGCAGAAGAGTGGGAAGTGTGTGTGTAATCAACTAAATTCCAACCAGTTTCTATGGCTATCATGTTCGAATCCAGTTCGGTGCACACATATTCTTCATTTTTTTAACAAATCCAAATCCTCCTTCTACGTTATATTATCTTCACTAAAGTACAAACCTTTTCTTTGGCCAGGACGGTTTGGCGCAGCATTGGAATTCTGCCGTTGGTTTCGAATAACCATGCGTTGACGTCATATCAAGAATAACACGAATTCTTGTTCTTTTTATATTATTTTGAAGTACTTACTTCATTCGCTATAAAAGAGTCAAAATTTCAAGTGTAATCAGATTTATTTAAAAGACCAAGACTAAAGAAGTATTTTGTTTCAATTTTCATGCAACTCTGTTCCCTTTTATTGTGTAATTAGCATGGTCATTTGTTAAGCTATTGAAGTAAAAATTATATGGATGTATTCAGAGTTCAATTAGTCTTTCTATTGTTCCATATTCTTTTAGAATAAAATCAAGTTGGCAACAGATCTTTCGGGGTATTTTAGGAGTATTCCATTCTGTTAATTTTAGGCATAATTCATTTGCTTTATATTACTTTGTCTGTGCCTGCATGTTTGTCTCTTGAGATAGCATACTTACGTTTTACATCTCATTTTGCTCATTTGAATATTGCAATGTCTGTGTGAGTTTGCCGTAGGTTGTGAGACCACAGAGTTGAGTCACTTAAGAAGAAGCAGAGAAATCCGTCTAGTGGTGTGCATAGAAGTTGTTAAGCTGTTGTAATACCATTGAAGGGAACTATAAATTGTGAAACTATCAATTTAGCTCTTAAGAAATACTATATATTGTTTAGGAAGTTCAGGATTTCGACTTGAATTGACATAAGGATATTATTGAAAGTTATGATACTGCCAGGAAGAAAGATTTTATATCTATAAATTCAGGTGAAAAATCACATTTTGGATAAGTTGCGTTGTTGGTCTAACAGATCATCCACCAGGTGTTCAGAAAGCACATCAGGTCGCGTGAAAAAAGAAGGGTGATTGGTGGGAAACCTTTCATATTCGCTAAAATAAAACTGTAGACATTAGGATAGTAATTTTTGTTAGAGAAGCAGCTGGTAAAAAACGAAGCTGGGGTCAGAAAAAAGGTCGACCTTTTAGAGACTGGAGCAAAGGGAAGTATCACAAAGGAATTCATGTTATCAATTAAGGCATAGATGAGGTGAAAGAGGTTAGAGTTTGTAAAGAGTATAACATTTCAAACAAGAGAGAATTATGGAAAGTAGTGGGTTAGATATTATTTTTACTGATTACCAGTATTAGTCAGTGTCAGTCAGTACACAATTCACACCAATGTCATGTAATTGTTTATCCATAACCGCCATTGCAAAAGTGCATTGTGAACCAGCTTGTTAATAGAAACTGCTATCAATAAAATGTTGAAATTCAGCTCGATGTACGGAAGGGAAGGAATAAGAACCAAAAGGAGCCAACACTGTAATTTAAAGAACAGTTTTTGGGCCCAATAGGACAAGTTAAAGTGAAAGAAAAAAAGTGTTAATTTCATGAGCACAAACAGAGCAATCAATAAACATATAACTGTTGCTGCCTGCTCCACAAGACAGAGTTTAAATTTTTAATTTGTTTTTCATCGAACAAGATTTTTTCCAATGACATTAAAAGGTGTGAAATAATGCATGAGTTGGAAGTACTGGTGCAAGATCACTACCAGATAAGATTGCCATTTTAAAAAGCCCAAAATTACCCGACAGTCTACTCTTAACAAGAAAAGGGTTATTTATTCTGAATGAAAAAGAGGAAAGATATCCGAAATGTAAAGAGAAATATTGTAATGCCATGCAAAGGCAGCAAGAAATTTTTTGTTTCAATAGATAGAGAACTTAGGCAACCTCAATCTCATCTGGTTTGACATTTACCCCACCTTGCTCCTTTCCACTCAAAGAAACCCAAGGAATCCTGTGTTGTTCTTAATAGTGCAGAAAATAGTAATCGAATGCTGTTAAAAGACGAATTGCTAAAGGGTCCGAAGAATACACATAGTTTATTAGGATTTCTTTTATGATTCAGGTTAAGAAAGAGAGGTTACCGTGGACATATGGAAGATGTTATATAAAGCCAGAAAATAGGAGAATATTGTGTAATCTGTTGTGACTAAGTGAAAATTAGTAGTCTCTGGAACCAAAGAAACATCAGATAGTGACGAATAATTTTGGTATCACATCATCTCCAAGCCTTTTCTGTTTTCATTTTGAGTCAGCCAGTAACTGATAATGGTCGCCCTTTTACTAAAAACGCTGTTAACAGAGGCATCGGCAGCTTTAAAGCGGCCTGGACAGGAGTGCAAAAATGGTCATCTCTGAGATGACGACAGTTCCAATGAAAGCAAAGAATCTGAAGAAAATTAAGAGATTTGGAGCGGGGAAAGGGGAGTTACTTTCCTAATCTAAAGAGCAAAAAAGAGACATCACTAAAGAACTCTATTGTTTGCCGTTTCCAAAAATGGTTTCAATATTCGTAGAATTATTATTCTAATTGACACCATTTCTAGGCATCCAAAATGCTTCAATAAATTTCAAATAAAGTACCACGTAGTTATTGTAAAAATTCATTACGAATTTTGTCATCCGACAGTGAACACATCAAAGAGAAATGTTGCTTGTTGCTTCATGTCTCAGGGTACTTCGAAAGTCTCAAAATATCGGTCACTTTGGTTAGTAGATTCAATGAATTCTTTCTGGCTTGTAATCTAAATGTTTCAACACCGCGATCATTTTATAGAGTCCAGAATAGCCTGCTACAGTCAGTAGACTATTTGTTACCATTGTGAATTAAAGCCACGATTTGATCTTCCTTATTGTATAAGAACTTCCTTTTGCTGTTTCTAAACTATGTAGCACAGTTGTATAGATTTATTATGTTGATGTAGCTGTGGTAAAACGTCCTTTGAAGTGGCTGTCCTGTTAAGAATATTCCAGACTACTTAAACTGTAGTAATTCTTTGAAATGATAAACTAGCTTTCTTATTTAAAAGAATAGCATGAACGTGAAGTTCCTGGAGTTTATTTTCCAATAGTTCTAGGTTGGTAAAATTAAACATATAGTGAAGTCCTTATCCATAAATTTCAAGGCCTGCAATTTTTTTGCTCACAGAACTCAATTTTGTTTTTCAAAATATTTGAAAAGCCCTGATATTTTGCTCCCTGTCACTACGTTCGTCAGGACAGTCAACGTACAAAAGCGCTATACCTAATCACATTATTAGTCTGACAATAATAAAAGTATCTCTGGAAACATAGCTAATAGAAGAGCTTACGACATATAATACGAAAAAGCTCTTAATCTTATATCTATGGCTTCCACTGAGTTCATTGAGTCAATAATTTTGGAACCCAAAGATTGTTGGTCAAATCTTGGCTTGACGCTATTATGCAAGATATCCTTGACTTCATAAAACAGTCACAATAATTAACCTTCTTCGCTGAAGATGCTGTTTAGGACAGTTGATGCTGCTTTGTGTACCAAAAAATCTGTAAAATAAGTAAAAGCTTTCGTTTTTTCCACGAAATGACATTTCAGTAGATGCCAAAATTTCTTCGTCATTGTATCTGCTTTTGTCTCTGTGCGTGAATCATACTACCAACCTTTTCGTATAGACTTTGGAGCTTTACATCCGTTAAAAGCTTTAAATGACGAATGTATGAAGTTCTCTGCAACTGCCGTGAGTTTTTTTTCTAGGAGACAAGAAAACTCATACATGCCAACATGTTTGAACATATCCAGAAAGGACTAAGCTTGCAGATAAGGCCTTGAGTTAAATATTTCATTCTGGGATCACACTTATATCAGCTGACACTAGCTATCTCTTGTTATTTAATATTTTTCTTAATAACCATTTCCTGTTGTAATCACTTTCTTGAAATATTTTGTAATTTCAAGCTATCATTTAAGTTGAAAATATGTCCTTTTTGTTTAAGCTATTTTTCCACGCTGTCAAGAATAAAAATTACAATTAACAGTTTTACTTCAAAATTTATGGGTTCGGTTCAGGTCTTCCTGTTTGTTTTTAGGGAGATTTTTTGACAAACTGTATAATGAGAATCATTTTGATTTACATACTTCATTACAGTAATTTTTTATAAGAAACTTGGTTCAACATTTGTAGGTGGGTTCAAACATGACGATCTGAGTATTGGAGTATACCGTACAGCCTGGGTACACCATACTGTAGCCTAAGACGGGGTATTGTTGATTTGGGTGATTTGCCATTCCGCACAATTTATGAATTTGGACCACCACCTAGATTTTTAATGAATCTACGTCGATTTATTCAGTATTTTTGCATTGACTGTTTTTAAGCACAGAAATTTATCATTACTGTTTACTGCCAAATGGTACAATTTTAGATTATATTTAGACTCCAATTTAGGTTATATTGCAAAAGGATTTATTGCCTCAGGTAGATAAGTTTCAAATTTAAACTTTGTCCTCCTTCGCCTTTAAGCGGAACCCCCCTGATTAGCCATAATATGAAAAATACTTTATACCCTCAAAATAATAAAAAATCGAGAGCAATATTTTTAATTCAATAGTGGGAGAAACTCCTAAAACAATATTGTTTTATTAAATTCAAAAAGATAGTTTGAATTAGTTTCAATGGCCCCATCACCACAGGAGTAGGTACAACGAAAATGTAAAGAGTAGACCCGCAAAAGAGATTCACTTTACCAAATATCTCTCTTTTTTTTTGTTTTAACTTCATTTTTCCTCAGTAACTGGGGCTCAGACGGTGCCCTTCACAGGGACTGGGATTTGGCAGTGAGGAATTTCTTTACCAAATAGCTAAAAATTTCAAGAAACTTTCAGTACCGGCTTAAACACTTAGTTCCGCAAAAAGACACTCTCGATGACTGAATTTTCTTCCCTTCCAATTCATAATATGATTCACCAATTGCACACTGTCTATTTCTACTGGTATTGTAGGCCATGAAGTACATAAGTTTATTCATATGGCCTTTTATTCTTGAATCCTATCTCTTTTCTATCTCTTGCATCCCTCTGTCTTTTCTATCCCATCTACTAATGGCAATTTCACTCCTTATCTCTATCTCTCTCTCTCTCTCTCTCTCTCTATATATATATATATATATATGGTTGGCTTGACATGGTAATCGACTCATGATCCATGATATCTACTTTATTCTTCGTCATCTATCATTTACATTTTTCATCTCGCTTCACCGTAGTTCTATCCTTCATACGTCATTATTTTTCTTTCTCTCTGCGGATAGTTCATTCTTATGTTTTTCGTTGTGTTGTCCTTTGTTTTGTGGTGTGGATTGTGGATTGTTCGTGTATGGATTGTCCCATTATTGTCATTTTATCAGCCAGTTCCATCTTTGGCTAAAGGTTTCTGAGTGTTTCACTCTAATACTATATATATATATATATATATATATATATATATATATATATGTGTGTGTGTATATATATAGTATTAGACAATTCATATATATATATATATATATATATGAATTGTTGTTACTAAAATTACCCCTGGGTGATGTAAAATAAATAAAAATACGTGGGAAAGGAACAGATTGGATATGCGTGAAGTACTTAAGGAGGAAATGTCGGCAGATGAGTAAGAAAGGCGAAAGATATAACAATGGTATGGAAAATCTTTAGGTTAGCATTGTTTATTATGAGAAGGTGTGAAGGATATCTTAGGATAGATATCTGTGGTAAGAAAAATAAATAAGCAAATGAATGACTGAAAACAAAGAATTGGATGAGGTTACTACGGTGGGAAACTGAAATATAACCTGCCTCAAGTTGTTAAAAAAGAATGCAGAATGAGAGTTTTATATCTGCGATTTTATACTTAAATCGTTTAAAGTTTATCAACGCCCAGGGCTTAAATATTTTTATTTCTTTATTATATAGGTTCAGAGAAACATTGCTCAGTAGTTTTTTATCATTGATATTAATTATTTATATGAAACCATTTTTTAGATAAGAAACAGCTGATTCGGTTGCCATCATGGTTTTGTTAAAACAATTTTTTTTTGTCGGCTCATTTTTGAAAGGCTTTAGCGATGAAAAAAGAGACAGAACCAGTCGTTAATATACTCAAACTGCTTAACAAAAAAAAGATTTAGTCTCATAAAATTTACTTTATCAAGCAGAAGACGACTCATCGGCACACACTTGAAAGAATGAGCTCCACTAAAAGACATAAACTTAGATAAAAAAACCCTGCCTAGTAAACAATCATTGGGCGCCCGTTGTGATGTTGAAAAAGACACTGTCGCGATTTACAAGAAAGATTAGTCGCCAACCAGATTTGACACATTGTCATCAACCCTGTTGGCTTTTGATCTCCTTAGGATTGCTAGACCCAAGAGTGGAAAATCAACCAACTCCTGTTTCGGTTAAAATTAGGCTGTGACAGCGAGCGAGTTGCTTGATGAGGGGAGTTGCTTGATGAGGGACTTAAACAATGAACGGTGCAGAAGAAAGGTTTTTACGGGATAGACGATTTGGGAATTTAAGGACGAATATTTCTAGTTCCAGTGCAAAAATTGAGTTGCATTAAATTTTAGATGATCCAGAGAAGCATGGATATGTAACTATACCATATCTAAGATTTGTCAGCGTACATGGCAGGATAATTATAGTTTCGTTTTTGGGAAGTCTAGGGTTAAACCTTTTTGACAAGGTAAACCTTTGTCAAAGTTAGAATTGACTGCAGACAATCACTTAAAATATTTGTCAATCAAAGATATGGGATAAGGAAAACCAAAAATTGTCTGTGCAGAAGATGTTGGATTCTGACAAAGTTTTTGTACAGGCAGCTCAACAGAAAAGTTTTTTATGACAAGGACAAGAAAAACATAAACTTGAAAGTGAAAAAGCAGACATTGAGAAAAGGCTTTACCAAGTTGAAGGAAGATTATGTTGATCAAAGTTACCTATTGAGTTCAGATATATAACGACTCTACTCGTACATTATAATCACATAAAAGCTATGCACAATGTAACCTATATGCTATCTCAGTTAAGGAAAGATTTATGGATATTAAGTTGGGTTTCCACGGAAAGCAAAATTTTATTCACGCCACGAATGCATAATTCGAAGTGCGCGAATTGGAGAGGAGTTGGACGCTCCTTTATCATTGGTCAGGACCTCATTTGATCATGAAGGTTTATTTCATCTACTTTTTACCATAGCCATAAATCTTTTAGCTCTTTGCTTACCAAGGAGGGCAGATTAACAAGGTTTGCAAGAACGGAGTCAGTCAACAAACTATATGGGTGTCTACGTAGGTGTTTTTGATATAGTACTGTTCAATTGAAACTAGTGAAAGGCTTATCACCATATTCATTTATAAATGCTGTTTTGCAACTTTTAATATCCAGTGGTGGAGCACCTAGAGTCACAAGCAGTGACAATGGATTCGATTTTAAGAGAGTATACAAGGACGTTCTATGCTTTGTCAGCTTTATTCTTTACCCATTTTAAATGATGTCCTTGAATAATGAACAAACTTTAAGCTATTAATAGAAAAACAGCTCACTAATCCACAACTAAGCTTCAGCAAAGGAATAATTTGAAAGTGCAAAACGATGACAAAGGACCAGTAAAAATTGTCAGCTTAATTATAAGAGAGAATTCACCAAAATACAACATATAAAACTCCTATAAATCATTAAAGCCGTAAACCTACATGATCCTGAATGCAAACTCATTGTTAATGTAAGGACTCAAGCTGAGATGTCAAGAAGAGTGAAGATCAGAAAAGAAGTGCGACAAAGTTGGATTTTATAGCCAGATTTCTCAGCTTGTACAACAAGTACAAAATAAAAGAGACCCATAAACCGCCGAGAAGTCAATTGTAGAAACATTACTATTAGCTGATACGCAGATGGTACAATGCTCGTTGCAAAAATTGCACAAGAACTACAAGGAATAGTGTAGACTCCAAGCAGAACTTTGGCACGAACAGAATGCTGGCTTATGGCAACAGGAACAATATCATTTGTATTGACAGAGTCACAGTAAAAAACTGCGTTGAGGAAGTGGACAGAAAAGGTCCTGAACAAGTATATAAGCAGCAGTATCATGCATCAACAAGGGTAGGTTGATCAAGGAAGAAGTTACAAAAAGAAATGGCAAAGCAAAGGATGTATTCTGACAAGATAAGAAATGTCTAAAAGAAGACATAAGCAAACTAAAACTACGTCTACTGAGATGGTATATACGTTTAAGACTGACATAGAAGCATGACTGTTCGCAATCATGAATAGGTTACATGCTTTTGAGATGCAGTGATTCAAATCAATGCTACGATTGAGCTAGGGAGAGAGAGAAAAGGCTGGAGAGAGAAAGAGAGAGGCAGAGGGAGGAAAGGAGAGAATAAAGTGAATAAACAACAAAGTGATATAAGACAGATAATCATATAATGAAAGAAAGTGATGGAAACTCATCAATATTAAGTCTCAAGGGAACTAAAGAGGTAAGAAAAGGCCATGGAATACCAAAGCGGGGGTGAATGAACAATGTTTGTGTATGGAGTGATGCCAAATGACATGTAAAAACAGAAAAAATGGCATAGGATAGAGAAGGGTAGTGGACGACAATATCCAACCTGTGTAATTGGGGAGCGCGACAAATTGCTACAGACAGATTGCTACAGAACATAATTGCTACAATA
Organism: Morbakka virulenta; assembly: GCA_003991215.1. Classification (NCBI taxonomy): domain Eukaryota; kingdom Metazoa; phylum Cnidaria; class Cubozoa; order Carybdeida; family Carukiidae; genus Morbakka; species Morbakka virulenta. The sequence goes on along the minus strand of RDPX01000091.1, from coordinate 80,490 downwards.
TGGATTTGCTACAGTCACTTTCTGCTACAAATAAGAAATGCTACAAATAAAATTGCTACGAGACGGTATTGCTACAGGCATACTTTGCTACAAAAAGAAAATGCTATTGATACACTAGCAGTACAGAATAATGCTTGGACCGTTTTACATAACTACGAAGTAATGTTTGAACACGCATTGCAATGCAATGTCAGAGCATTGTTTATACATTTTCTGTTGAATTTTACTAATTTTAATAACCACACTTGAAATGGNTGTAGCAAATATGGCTGTAGCAGTTAGTATGTAGCAAATATGTCCTGTAGCACTTTTGGTATGTAGCATATAATCTGTAGCATAATGTGTTGTAGCAATTTGTCTGTAGCAATTTGTCGTAGACCCGTGTAATTGAGTAAGACACTTGGTACTGATGATTAATACAGTATAACTTTACTCTACTATCCTATAGTATGCAATATTTTATTGTACTATGCTTTTGCTTTACTACTACCAAATTATATATTTAAATTATACGTTTGAATTAAATACTATCATTTCTATACTGGCCAGTTATTGTTCCAGCATGGTCTTCTCCTTTATTTGCTAAGCTATTCGCTCTACATTTTTAACCATGTCCATTATACAAATTTGTCTTCTCGTTTTGACATCACCCTACCTTTGCACCTATGATATGCTTGTTCTTTTTGACATTGTAACCTTAAAGAAAATATGAGCTAGACTGACAAATTTTATCAAAAATCGTTTTATACTCTAAATGGATCTTTCCGAGAAAAATCTCTCAGTATAAATCTTTCTTTGGTCCTTTTGGAGATAAAATTTTCTGTGAATCATTAAAGTCTAGTCAACCTTAAAATGGCTTTGAAGGCCGATTCAAATGTTTGGGCGTTGCCCAATATTAGCAATGCTGCTGCCCACAGTGGAAGCACTTAAACAGTCAATGGTCAAACTATCTCAGAATGTACTGTCCTCATTCTTTTCATGTTAAAGCAGTGCTAAAGCCACATATTCTCTGTATACAGATTTAAAGTTATACGAACAGAACAACAAGTAAAATGAAGGCTAACTAATAGGTTAAAGCAGGAACTAAAAAGTTTCAGAATATACATATAGGGTGTCTGTGATTCAGCTTTCCGTTGTACAGTGCTCAATACAAGGATGCAGGGCGTAATATATAACATATCAAGTAGAAAGGAATCAAAGGAATAAAAGTTCTATCTCTACAAGGCTGTTCTTTGATATCAATCACTTTTCTTCAGGAGATGTACCGAAGATTTTCGTGCACTTAGCTTGACACAATCTGTTGTCTACTTACCAAATTGTTATCTATAGAAAGAGATCAAATATACTATCTGATGGCGAAACAGTCATGTATGGAATTATTAGAAGATGTTTTCAATACTATACTGCCAAAGAAATATTCTCTTCCTACTCAGGTCTTTTTAAAATCTGTCTTTCAAACTGTATATGCATATGTATATGGATGTGGACATCTATGCGTATATGTATGGGTATATGTATATATTTATATATATATATATATATATATATATACATATATATAACATGATTTAATTAGAATTATATTTACATTTATTGTGCGAAATCTCTGTTTACAATGGATTTTTAATTCTTTCATTTACTTAAATGCATTTAGCAGGATCCCACAGCTATCCATTATTGATTTTCTTTGACAAATTTTCCCCCGAGGCACTGACGAAAGCCACAGATTTTCGTGCATTTAGCTTAACACAATCCCTTGTCCCATTGTTTTCCTTTCTTCCTAAGGGGTTTTCATATCTAACTATACTCAATTATGTGGGTTTTTTTAAACGGTCATAATATATTGTATTGTTTTTAAGTAAAAGGGCGTTGAAGAATCGTTATCAGTATACTAATTCTTGAAGAGGATCATGATATTATGATTCTAACAAAATGACCTTTTTATTTATATCAAGCCCAAGTGCATGTCACGAAACAAAAAAAAACCGGTACAGAGAAGAGTTGGAAGCCATCACAAAACAAGAATAGAAATGTAAAGACTCAGCCAATTTGTAATTAAAAAGAAAAATCCCTCCAACTACAAGAGTTGTTACTTTGCCTACTACTACTTCTACTACTACTGCTACTACCATTACTACTACTATTTCTACTACTACTACTGCTACTACCATTAGTACTACTATTTCTACTACTACTACTACTACTACTACTACCATTACTACTACTTCTGCTATTTCTTCTACTACTACTACTACTATTACTACTTTTACTACTACTACTGCTATTACTACTACTTCTACTACTACGTCTACTACCACTGCTACTATTTCTTCTTCTTCTTCTACTACTACTACTACTATTATTATTACTACTACTACTACTGCTACTATTTCTTCTACTACTACTACTACTACTACTATTACTACTTCTACTACTCCTACTATTACTTCTACTACTACTATTACTGCTACTACNCTACTACTACTTCTTCTTCTACTACTACTACTACTACTATTATTATTACTACTACTACTGCTACTATTTCTTCTTCTACTACTACTACTACTACTACTATTACTACTTCTACTACTACTACTACTATCACTACTTCTACTACTACTACTATTACTACTACTACTACTACTGCTACTATTTCTTCTACTACTGCTACTGCTACTACTACTATTACTACTTCTACCACTACTTCTACTACCACTACCTCTAGTACCACTTTGTCTACAAATGTTACAAATAATACCAGTACTACTAATAAGCGTTTTGCTAGTACAAAATACATTGGTAGGTCCAGGGGTGGTCACCAATCTGAGAGTTGCCTCCAAAGTAGTTCAGCTGCCTAATTTTTGCTCAGTTTCGACAGAATGTGTTCGGCAACTTCTTGCCACTATTTTTTTACAATTAGTAACCTCGACCAACCTTTAGTACCTGCAGGCAATTTTTACCCCTTTGGTGTATTAAATTAGCAACTTTAAACTATTGTGAATATTTATCAACCAGTTAGATAGGTAAAGAGGTTTAAATTATTTTTGTAATATTTCTGTATTCAAATAAAGCTGCAAGAGCAATTTAAAATTATCTGTCAAATGCTGCAATAGCATGACAGCTTCATGGAACTATTAGCCTTATGAGTCTCGTAGTCAAACTGATTTTGAAGATCATTGTGCAGAGGGCACGCGGAAAAATCAAACAAGAGATAGCTAAAGAACAGTGTGGATTCATGAAATATACTGGTACCAGAAATGCTATCTTTATGGTTTGGATGCTGTCAGAAAGAGCAATAGAAATGCATGTCTGTATGTTTGTTTTATTGATTACACCAAAGCATTTGATAGGGTGCAGCATGAAAAGCTATTCAATGATCTTGAGGGAGTAGACCTGGATGAGAAGGATTTACGCTTTATACGAAATCTATACTGGGATCAAATTGCTTGTACTAGAGTAGAAAATGAAATGAGTGATTACATCAAGATTGAGAGAGGAGTAAGACAGGGATGTGTGTTTTTACTTGATTTATTAAATCTGAATGATAAAAAGATTTTTCGAGACATGGAAGATTTGAAAGCTTTTCTGTAGGAGGTCATAATTTCAACATTATAGGATTTGCAGATGACTAACTACTGGTTACAGGCTCAGAGCAAGCTTTACGAAGGGTACTAGATGAAATAGTTAAATGAAAATAGTTAGATGAAATAGCTAGAAATAAATTGCAAGAAAACAGTACGAATGGTGATAAGTAAGAACCAAAGTCCCAGGTACAAGTTGTACATTGGAAAAGACCTCATGCAGCAAGTTGGCAAGTTCAATTACTTAGGTAGCTTTATAACAGAGCATGGAAAGTGTGATCTGGAAATCAAGAGAAGGGTAGGGATTGCAAAACATACTTTTGAACGATTACGGAAAATCTTGAAACGTAGCAAAATGTCAATAGTTATAAAGAAGAGGGAACTGAAAGGTTATGTAACATCTACTCTGTTATATGGTTATGAGTGCTAGAAAATATCACCATCAATACAAAAGAGACCAGAAGCTGTTGAAATGTGGTTTTACAGGAGAATGATGAGAATATAATGGATAGATCATCAAAAAAATGAGGTAGTCTTGAGGGGAACTGGAGCAGAAAGGTGTTTGATAAAAACAATTCGTGAAAGAGAGAGATGAGGTTTATCGGACATATCATGAAAATGAAGGACTAGAAAATCTTGCTCTTACAGGTCCTATTGAAGGCAAGAGAAACAGGGGAAGACAAAGATTAATTTACTTGGGAAATGTCAAGTACCATATTGAAAACTGTATATCAACAAGTGAGATGGAAAAGGTAAAAGCTGGATATCTGCTATGTATAATGAGAAATAGGAATCTGTGAAGAACCATGATGGCCAACGTCTGGAATGGAATTGGCACCTGTAGAAAGTCAAATGAGCCGACGACGATAAAGAGCACCAATATTGTTTTAAAGATGTCTGAAAGCACTCAAAATTCCTTCCTGTAAATCAATAAGACCCATGAATAAGACGATTATGATGGCTATTTTATTTCAGTTTCATGCGCAGAAGAAAGGATATCAACACTTTTAAACGATGTCAACAATTTTCTTGCACCTGACAATGACAGTAAAGAAAGTTAAATTGTGATTGATCCGCGGTTGGGTGCTATGATTGCCAGAACAAATTTACTTGTGTTAAGAATGTGTTCTCACTTTCTCGTAAGGAAAAAACTCACGGCAACAAAGGGAAATACAAGGGAGAACTCAGGAATATTTGCCACCAAAATAGTACTTTAAAGTAATTATGGTACTTATAGTACTTTAAAGTGCACATCCGGTTCTTCAAACTAACGTTTTCCGTAGCGAAATAAAACTTTCATTCCAATGGATGCAGGGGGATAATTTTTTCAAAGAAAATTTTAGGTAACAAATAAATAATACGACGTAAGTATGATAAAACAATATTTACAAAGATACTAAAGAAAATCGGTCAATCGTTGAGTGTTTACAGAGCATTCACAAGAGATCTCATTTGAGTGTATCGACTTCATCACGAGAAATAAGATCGTTTCGAATAGAAACAGTTAAGGGGCACTTCTTGCCGGAGGCATTCTTGATTCAGGGTGACATTTTTCGCCCTGTATTTAACAAGTATGGTTATACAGCAATATATACCACCAACACTGTTAAACTTATTATACCATTGCTGAGGAGGGTGTAATGATTGATATTTTAATTAACCGATTTGTTAGGATTTATATTTAGTTAACAGATTAATGTGCGCACTCGGTGTCTTGTCATGTTGTCTCGCCATGTTGTCCTATTGTCTCCTCATATTAATCTCGTCCTGTTGTCATATTCTCGCGTCATATTGTTAAGTGTCACTTGATAGGAAATTAGGAAATTGTCGCGCCAAGTGCGAAATAAACATAATTACATGTTTATTATATGTATCACCTTCTTGGATGAGTTAGCTAAGTTTTTCATGAGATTCGATTGCGTTAAGAACAGCGTGTTGTGATCTGTATTCTAAGTCTCTCT
>RDPX01000091.1:31615-68000 GCA_003991215.1 Morbakka virulenta | reverse complement strand
GATATTCCTATAGATTTTCCTACAGATTTTCCCTTAGATATTCCTATAGATTTTCCTTCAGATATTTCTATAGAATTTGCTATAGATTTTCCCTTAGATATTCCTATAGATTTTCCTACAGATTTTCCCTTATATATTCCTATAGATTTTCCCTTAGATTTTCCCTTGGATATTCCTATAGATTTTCCTACAGATTTTCTCTCAGATATTCACAGGACACGTTGGTAGAACAGTTTTTTATTATGTATATATTGTAGATATGTATATATTTAACTGAAACGTTTTATCCTGTATAAAGATTAAAAAATAATAAAATAATAATAATTCCTATAGATATTCCTATAGAGTTTCCTATAGATTTTCTATAGATTTTCATATAGATTTCCCATTCCTATACATATCTAAGACTGGATTCATTTCTCCTCACTGTTATTGATAGTCCACATCTCGGAATTCTGTGTAGCTCCTGGCCACATCAGAGCTTCGCTCTTCTTTCGAATTCCATTGATGGGCCATATCGCTCTAACATGCTTGCTTGATTTATAACTTCTCGATATATTAAGCATTTCCTTTCCAAAATCTGCTGAATCAATCATCTCTGCTCTAAGATACACAAAAGTTTTAGTTTCTTTTATCTGCTTTTCAACAAATATTTGCCTTATTCTTTTTCTTCGTGAGCAACGTTGGCATTACGAAATATATAAATTGGCCAATAAATTTGGAGAAATTTGACAATACGACGCCTCTTTTTAATTTCTAATTAAGCTTCTTTTTGATACTACGCTTTTCATACCCCAAGAACAGAACACGCTTTAGTAATTCCAAATGACAATATGGTGCCTCTTGTGGCTGTCATGTTTACTTTTATCAGATCCAGTCCTAGGTGCGCATGTCTTATTCTGAATTTCGTGTGCTCTGTCCACGTTGTCAAAGATAAAATGGTAGCTTGGGTCACGAATGATTTTGGATCTTGATTTCCTCCTTGTTTTTTTATTACAGTTTGATGACTTTTATGTTTAATTTCAAAGTTAAATTCACCTCTGTTCAAATGTGATGACAATCTTCCATACAAGTTGTAAGGTAGTCTTTTATCAATACAATTATTATTATTATTATTATTATTATTATTATTATTATTATTTACGAAATTTATACAGGATAACCAATTTTAGAAAAATTTTAGAAATACATACATATTTACAAAAACTTCTGTTGTCAAATTGGTCCTGTTTTAAGCTTAAAAGGAAAATAACAAAAAGTATTTTGAAATCTGATTTACTCACAGATTCGAAATCTGAAAAATTTAAAACCTCGATCGATCCACTGAAGTTTAAGTTGGAAGATTGTATGTGATATGCTAAACCCGCCTGACCAACGTCGTACTAGAAGAAAGCTTCTCAAGTGGTTGTATTTAAAAATCTAAAGAAATATCAAGGGACAAAGCAAGCATTTTCAAAAAAGAGATTCCAATTTTTTGTTATCCTAATTTTTCTGTTGCTCTTTGTTCTCTCTCTCGTGCCCCCTTGTGTGCTAACCTTGCATGATTGCATGTAGTAATTTGGCCGGTGGGCTAAGTCTGTGACTCAGTGTTTTGTTGATAAAGACAAACTTGTCATCATAGAGTTAATCGTCGTGTTTAGAGTAACACCAATTCCCAATCAGTAAAGTTAATTTATTTGAATGATTTGAAACCTGCAATAAGTATCAAAAATATTAATCATGCACGACAACAAAGTTTAACTAAAGATAACATATCACAGGATTTCAATTAATTATGTTGATAAGATATTTATTGATGCTTAATGGCTTTACTTAGGTTATGAGCAAAAATATCAGGAAAAAGCTTCCTCAAACATCAAAAGAGTTTGCAATTACTATATCACGCTATTTCATTTGGTAGTGCCCCTATAGCCCTTGGTGGATCTATTAGTGTTTGTCAAGTAATGTTTATTACTCAGGCTATTCCTATTAAAAATTCCTAACTGTCGAGCATTAAAGTTAAAGTCGATGCATGTTAACCTGCATATTTTGAATATTCAATATATTTATATTTATACTTATATTTATATTTATATTTATATTTATATTTATATTTATATTAATATTTATATTTATATTTATATTTATATTTATATTTATATTTATATTTATATTTATATTTATATTTATATTTATATTTATATTTATATTTATATTTATATTTATATTTATATTTATATTTATATTTATATTTATATTTATATTTATATTTATATTTATATTTATATTTATATTTATATTTATATTTATATTTATATTTATATTTATATTTATATTTATATTTATATTTATATTTATATTTATATTTATATTTATATTTATATTTATATTTATATTTATATTTATATTTATATTTATATTTATATTATCTTTAGGAAAGACGTACTACAGATTTCAATAAAATTTACCATGGTGATATCACATTCTGTCCATCAAGCGGGTTTGTACTGCTGTTCTCGCTATAAAGATTATATTCAATCCGAGAAATTTTTAGTTATAATGTGCTTTTAAAATATGTGCGTATGAAGTGAGTTCTAGGTCTACCTATATTGTAAAGTTATCTTTTTCAACTTTCTATCTCATTCAAGGATCGAAATAAGATTACTATTGGTATTTTCAAAATTCGGTGTATTATTTTTTGTATGTCCTCACTCGTTTATCCCAGTAAAGACGAGATGGAAAATAAGTTTTCAAATCTTGATTTTCATTAAAACTGTATTTGAAATACAGAAATAAATTACAAGAATCAGAAATTATTTCTTATTTTAATCTCAAAAGGTTTTTCTACATGTGAACACTGGTTAATATTTAATTACTTCGTCCATGGTTTTAAGCCAAGCTAGTCAAATCAATAGTTTCAGTAAGAATAAAGAGCAGAGATGGCACAGTTACACCAAAAGATTCCTTGAAATGCAATTCAAAAGTGAAGAACCAAATAATAAAACAAGTAACCTCAATTAATTATTTGGGAAGTAGTAACACAGAAGATGCAAGTTGCACAACAGAGATCAAAAGAATGATTGTAATCATCTCAACAGTGCTTTTCAAACACATTAACATCCTGAGAAACACACCACCAAGCATGCAAACGTGGTTGCGGGTCTTGGACTGCGATGTTCACTCTGGGTTGATGTATGGTGGTGAACCTTGGACAATGACATTGGATACGAGAAAACGTTTGGAGAGCTGTGAAATGTGGATTTTAACGAGAATGATGAGGATCCTGTTGACGGACATGGTGACTAATAAAGACTTGTTGAAAAAGTCTGGAATAAGTAAAAAGTTACTCTTGGTGGAAAGAAAATGGCAAATGAGGTTTGTAGAATACACATTAAAAAAGAATGAACTGAAGAACCTTGGACTGACTGGCAAGATAGAAGGAAAGAGGAGCAGAGGGAAAAGATGGATAATCCGGATCTCCAGTGTGAATAAAATAATTTTAAAAATGTTACAAAGTACAACGGGTTGATGCTGCATAATATAAGCTAATACAGGCTAAGAGCCTGTGTCATTGGATAACGTACCTAGAAGAAGGAGACGTCAATATTTACATCCTGAAGTATCCTTAAAAATCCAGTAGGAGAAGAGTGAGATTTGGTGGGAGTAAAAAAATTTTTCTTTCCTTTTTTTTCTTCATATAGTTAGTTACTTAGTTAGCAAGTTAGATATTTTTTTATTTAATGATCCTTGGAGATTTTACATATTTTTAATAAGACAAGAAACTCTTTTTCCTCAGAAGCCCTGTAAGAAATAAAAGTGATGAAAATTTTTAAAACATGAAAACTTAGTATAAAATTGTTAATTCTAAAACAATAAAGTTAGCTCAAAGGATAAATCAAACAAAGAGATAAAATGCTAAGAAAAAACAAAAAAATAAGAAAATATTAAATCGGTGAGGAGAGGGCACTGTATTTGCTACGAAAATTTTAAATCATTGCCTAGTTATTTTTCAAATTATCTTCGTTTTTGGTGTTTAAATCAAGTAGTCATGGAATAAAAAAACAACAAGGCTAAAACTCAGTAACAGATTCACCGTCGACCAAACAATATCCCAATTAAACACTAGGCAATTTCAAATCTTTATGCAAGTAATAGCTTTAAATAAAAACAGAATTTCAACGATTTTGCCCAAAATTTTTTAAAATAATGTAATATAGACAGAAAGGACTTGAATTTGTAGTAAAGGAAAAAATATAGATTGTAACATATGATTGCAAAAATCACCTGGTTAAGGACAGCTTGGATAACTCAGGTGGTAAAGTATGTGGCCATGATAGTCATAGAAAGTGGTTGGAATCCACTTCCATGCAGATATGTTTTTTAAAAATCCTTTTCATCTATGTTATATTATTTTCACAATCTCCTTGCCCTCCATGTATGTTGGAATCAGTTGATCTGACCTCGGAATGGAAGTCGTTTTGTGGAAGGCTCAGCCCTCTATGTATCATTGGGATGTGTTGTCTAGCAATAGGGATTTTGGAATAGAACTGGGCATTTTAATGAAAGGTATGGTTGCTAAAATCACCTGGTTAAGGACAGCGTGGATTGCTCAGAGGGTAGAGTATGTGGTCATGATAGCCATAGGCAGTGGGTTGTATCCAGTACCATGTAAATATGGTTTTTAGTCTTCAACTTTCACTTGGCCCTCTGAAACATAATTAGTGCCTCAATAATTCACCTAGAATTTTCTCACCCCCTTTTATCACTTTGCGTGGTCAGCTTAATAATATTAGGCAAAAAATATCTGGGTGCTTAATCTGATTCAAACATTCAATTGACCCTTTTACTGATCCTAATGTGGAACTCCCTCTCCAGGGCTACACAAACCTTTAATGGGCAGTAAAGTTAGTAAGCACCTTATAAACACTAGGGAAAATTTTGAAAACGGTAAAAACATCATACTTTCATAAGTGTTAGCCTATTAAGGCAGTACGGCACCAAAGGCACCAACTCGAATTAAGTTGATTGACCGACAACAGTCTTTTTCTTCATGCAATTCCTCAGAAAGGTTTCCCACTGATAAGCCCTGTTCTTCTTGGGCCTTACTTATCACTTGCTCATTCACACTTCTATGATGGTACCCGACTTTCGTGTATTTCTCATCCACAAACATGAGTCTCTTTGTGAGGCATTCGTTCGATGCTCGTACCACGTGCACAATCCATCTGGCATTCTGTTTTGTCATCGGTAATCAAATAATTAATAATTAAATAATGATTAATAATAATAAATAGTAATTAATAATTAAATAGTTGATTGAGCTATGGTTGGAAAAATTGAAGTAGATAATATTTATAAAAATTAGTGAAAACTACAGTGCAATTTTTGTACGCGATAAACAATACGTCTCTACGATGCCTTTATGTGAAATTTCTGCTTGCTTTCTGTGTCATTTTGCACTCCACTATCTTATGTTCAAAACTTAAAGCTTACTTTGCATATAAAGAAAAAACGAGATCAGACAGAAACAAAGCAGGCCTTTTTCTAACCAGGTAGATAATATATACACACGGTATTAATTTCTCCACCTAGGACCTACTACAGCCATCACGTTATTAACAAGGCTGCAGAGGAAGTCTCCTGAACAAAGCCAAGACTTCTCGTTACGCCTTTTAGGGTTGGTAACAGATTAAGCTCTTTGGTCAAACTCTCTTTGATAACGAAGGTGCCAGTGACGACTGTAGTAGACATAAGCCACTTTCTGGTCTGATTATGACTTCTCAAGGCCGAGAAATGGTCATTCAATTTTTGCCCTGTGACTTCTACATAACAAAGCAAAGATCAGCACAGCAGACGAATACTGTAGATGCTATTCACTTAAAGTCGAGTTCTGTTTATACTGTCGGTTTTATGTTTAGCATGAAGATGGTGAACTAAATTGCAAGCCTGTTTGTATCTTTAAAAAAAAGTCAAGACTCGTGACTTTAGCTCCTCTCTTCCTCAAAAGTATGAAGTATTCAATGTTCAAAGGAACTTGTCTGTTGAAGAAAAATGAAAAAGAACAATTAAAAATTTTGAGTCAAGCAACATCAAATTGTAATTATGAATTCAAGCAATCAGTTTTAATAGAGGCATGTCAGATATAAATCAAAAAATGAAAGGGACCTATCCTTACTTCCCTGTTAATATAATATGTAACCGGTCACTCATTTCTTCTCTGTTTATATAAAATATAAGGGATCTTTTCTTATTTCCTGTTACTATAAAATGTAAGGGAACCTATTGCTACTTTTCTGTTCATATATATTATAAGAGATCCATTGTTATTTCCCTGTTACCCTAAAATGGAACAGATCTATCCTTACTCCCCTGTTAATACAATATGTAATCGATCCATCATTTCTTTTGTGTTCATATATATTATAAGAGATCCATTGTTATTTCCCTGTTACCCTAAAATGGAACGGAACAGATCTATCCTTACTTCCCTGTTTATACTATATGTAATTGATCCATCATTTCTTTTGTGTTCATATATATTATAAGAGATCCATTGTTATTTCCCTGTTACCCTAAAATGGAACAGATCTATCCTTACTTCCCTGTTAATACAATATGTAATCGATCCATCATTTCTTTTGTGTTCATATATATTATAAGAGATCCATTGTTATTTCCCTGTTACCCTAAAATGGAAAAGATCTATCCTTACTTCCCTGTTAATAGTAAATTCAACTGATCTATTGGTACTTCCCTGCCCATCCTTTTTTTTATTGTTTTCAATACCTTTAGGATAAGCCCAAACTTAGATGCAAGAGCTTTACCATGTCATGAGTCGTAAGCTTTTTCCGAGCTACGTTTCTAGATATACTTCTTCCATCATCAGACTACTGAATTGACTAGATACGGCTATTTTATACTTTGGTAGTGCGGACGTGCGTGTAGACAGGGCTCGAATTGTTTCGGAAATGGCGCCATACCTATGTCGTGTTCGTTGTGTTTCAAAAAAAAGTTCAGAATTTTCAAGATTATTAAGCTCAAACTTTTCACAATAAATACTGACTGGAATGATAACGACATTCTATTACCCCATCAAAAAAAAATTAATCTAAGCTAAATGGGTCATTAATGACCTTTTAACAACTAACAAAAATTTGATAGCATTCAATGTAGAACAAACAAATAAATTTATAGAATTTGAAGCTAAGTATTGTTATATGCAATCAGATCTTTGGATTTCATTTCATACTTGGTTAATTGTTCCCCTTATCACTAAGCTACCATTAGTCAAAACTACCATTTTCCCCTCCTGTCGAAATAAAAGAAAGACTCTCTTGTTAAGGAAACGTGAAAACGAGACAGACAGGCAAACCTCCAAAAAAGTTCTAGAATCAACACTTAAAAACGTAACCTGAACTGAATGGGCCATGAAAGTAGATATATTAAAATAAAATTACTACCAGGCAGATCTCTGATGCCATATATATACTTTTTAATGATGTTGATATTAAATTGGAAAATCTGAAGCCTGCAATGGTTAATAGAGTTAAATGGAAAAAAATAGTGGAATTTGTCGGTGAAAGTATTGATAGTATTGATATTGCAGGGAATACTAATAAGAACTATATAGATCAGAAGACCGCAACACTCATCCCAGATCCTCTCAAAGAGAAGAGACAAATGAAAAAACTAGTGCATGTGTTTAAAGAAGAAAAGCTCTAGCAAAGGATAAAACAACAGTTAAAATTTGGGTATCTGATAAATTAGTAATGTTTTCTCTTCTAAATGGAATAAAGATGAGGTATCTCATTTCTTCGGAGATTTTAGTATTGTTCTAATTGCAAGTAAGACATAAAACTAGGTAAAAGATGGAGGTACACTCCCCCTCCTTGCTGCTAAAAATATCCCTAACGGATTCCTCTGAACAGGTAAATTAACAATATTACCCCAAAAATACTCCCAGAAATTCAGTGTTAGTCCCAAAGAGATCAAAGTACAATAAATAACATATCTGGTTTCCGTCAAACCCAAGAGAAAGCATCCGACAAAATGTGCTACTCAATGTTTTTTTCATAGGATTAACTAAACAATCAAAAGCTCGGACAATCTAGCTTGAGGCCAATATTCAGCAAGATAAGAATTACAAACTTTTTTATTTTGAATATCACCAAGGAATTCAAGCAGTCCATCACCCAGTGATGTGGCAAGATATTGTAGCATTTATGGTAACTTATGTAGCCCATCAAGACGATTTTCTTTGATATTGTCTTCCCCTAATATTATTCAAGTGATGTCTTACCGGTTCATCCATTGAAATTTTTCTGCAGGCTTTCCGTTCCTCAGAGAGGAAGGGTTAAACATTACGACGGTTGTTTAGTATATTAATATTGACGTTTCCATTTCAAAACAATTGGCTAACATGTCATATGTCTAGCTGTTTCCATCCTTCCTCTTTGACTAGTTCTTTGGTAATAGTTCCATTCTACCTGCTGTCATCCATGTTAGGTTTTTTGTTTTACAACAAGCAGTAAGAGTTTTTTACTAGTTAGCTATGTCTTATACATCTTCTTACAGTTTTTCAAAACACCAGCGAACCCTATCATAACCAGGAACCTCCTGGCTAATATTTTCTTTAGGGATTATTTTTGCCTTTCAGCAATAATTCTCCATCCCAGTTGGAGTTTTTACTGAATCTGATATCTCTGCTCCTAATTTTATTCATCCATGTTTAACTCTGTCCTTCTATCCAACTACTTAGTTATTTAGTTTTCTGCCTTTTCTCTCTCTCTCTCTCTCTCTCTCTCTCTCTCTCTCTCTCTCTCTCTCTCTCTTTCTGTTGTGCTTCACATCCACAACCGAAAAAAGTTATTTGCCTATCGCTCTGAATCCATGTGTATGGATTATGTAAACATATATACTTTTATTTATCAAACGAAGTACCATATGGAAACTTACCATAAGTCTCGACCACCCTTAAAAGCAGATGACTGCGTTTCATTGGACACGCTTAGAGAAAGGATGATGAACTTCTCCATAAAGTATTGTTATGGCAACCAAATCATGGCAAAAGAAAAAGAGGAAGAACTGCAATGACATACATCGACTAGCTCAAACGTGACACAAACATGGACCTAGAAGACATCAAGAACTGCATGGAGGATAGAGACACATGGAGAGAACTAGTCAACACAGTTCGAGTTCGCTCGAATCAAGAAGATATACTTTTATGTCAATCTACTCATCTATTTACCTGTTAAGTTTCTATTTAGCTCTACAAGTTAAAGATCAATATATTTGTTAGTTAGGACGATATGTCTATCCACACTTCATTATATTTGTGATGAGTGTGTAGCTAAACTTATCAATCAAATGCAGCATATAGACACCTACTACCATAGTAGAATTAACATCATAACATGTGACATTATCTGTTTTTTGTATCATTTTTAACTGAATTTAACTGGATTTAAAATATAGTTTTACATACACTGTGAAATAGTATTCTATAGCCTGGGGTTCAAAGATACTTGATTGATTGAAATACTCTCTTCGTATTCTGTCGAAAAGTCATCAAATTGCTGTTGCTCCACTAGCTGGTCCCATGAACGCTTTTAATACCAAAGATAGTTCATTACAGTAATTTTCGAGGACTCTAAATTGATTATGTATGCTGAAATGAATATTTCACGTGGGAAACACATCGGTAATATTCAGACCAATTTTATCCCAAAGGATAACAAACGGAAAGAAACTGACACAAACAATGATGCCTAGCGTCACAACACGGTAAAGCTAGGCTTGATATGTTCATTCATTTATATGTAATATTTACTCTTAGTATTCTGGCTGTAATAACTCTCGCATGGAAACCTCCGTGTGCCACAGTTAAAGAGGAGACAATCTCTAGATTTTACAACGCAGAAAATGCAGGTCTTACGTTAGTCTACCTTGCCGGGTCGTTTTGGCCATTACCTTAAGTACGACCCTTACTAATAACAAAGGGCCGGCACTACCTTGTCAAGCAGTTTCTTTGCATGCCTCCAACTTCCGCCAACTGAACAGTGAAGACTACTGATAAAACTGCTAACTGGATTGCTTCCTCGTCGAGTTTGCTACCCACTTCAATCTTGTATAGAAATTACGTCAAATATTTTCCTATAAAACTTCTGCAATTAACTCCTGCCTTGAACAGATCCGTCGGTCAGCTGCTTGTTTTGCAATCTTTAACAAGCTGTATATATCTTCTCCATTTTTTATTTCTTCACTATCTCAAAATTCCTTTTCCATGAAATTGTCAACTCACCCATGAACAAGATCGTGATATGTGTAGCCGTGTGATCAGGTTCCGGCAACACTTAGTAATGGTAACATCTTGTAATACCAGGCACTAGCTTGTATTTAAATTTACATAATCGCCTAGAAAGCTGAAGCCAGGATAACCCAAATGCACACAAAATCTACTATTGGTCAAGCATTTTTGTAAGCAAAGTCACTTCCTAATCTAACATACGAGCTCTCATCACCCTTGGTTGAAAATAGAACTTTGGACACCACAACTTTAGCTTTGCCTTCAAGATGGCTTTGTTGAACAAATCCCTTTAACCGTCAACCTTTCAACGTCTTTCAATTCCCCTAATTCTTTCAGGTTCTTTGTCTACGACAGGCCAAGACTCTTCACTTTCTTTTTGCCTACCGCAGAAATTATTTCTCTAGCAAGATGAAACTGGATATTAGGCATCTTTAAATCCCTACATCATTCTGCCAACATTCCCAGTGGGTTCAGCATAGGGTCAACATTAATCACAGTAAGGTGTAACAAGGTCAGGTTATCAATGAAAATTCTAACAGGAGGCAATTTCTCCACTGCAGCAATTTCTACACCCCAACTTCCCGCACTGGCAGATCGTACCATGACTCCTATTGTGAAACAATTAGCACCAGAGGAATTGTACATTCCAGATCAATACCTATCTGAGGGGCTTGGTATCTGAATGTGTATACATCTGGTGAGAACTGCATTTCAAACCACTGAAAAAGACATTCTTTCCGAGGCCTGTAGTCATTGGCCAAGTGTAACTATTTTCCAGCTTTATCCTTTCTTTTTCTATTTTTCTTTTCCACATTATCCACTATCAATGCTGAATTTTCAATGCAGCCTAAGAACCTACGTAGTGCAGTTCTCCAAAAATGATATGTTGATATACCCGTGTTTTAACAAAAAAGTGGCTTATCGGCCTGGAACGTCTCCGAAGAACGTTCCCTCTTTTATTTGTTTAAAAATAGACAGAAAAATGCTAAAACACAGAGCATTTTCATACTTTGGAAAGGGTAAGTTTAGCCTGGTGTACTGTGTGCCGCATTAAGTTACCTGCTATGCGAGTCTAAGTATAATCCACAAACTTTTATTCAGTTTCCTGCAGCTCTTGAGACCTCTGTACCGATCTCCACTTGGTCAAGATTCAAAATTGTGCTTTAAAAATAAATCTTTCTACCACTGTCAAACTCGGTAAACTAATGTCATACTCCACGCTTGGTTCAGTTAGGCTCTTCAAACCTTGTATCCACTATATAGGTTTTCAACTGTCAGGGTCTGAAGATATAGCTCTTGAGCGCTCTTTTAATTTATCTCTCAGAGTGTTGAGAGAACCAGATTTGCTTTGAACACACAAATCGTAAGTAACGCAAAAACAATCATCAAATGCTTTTTTCCTTTCTGGGAAGGTGCCTTTTCTTTTCAGATATGGATTTCTTCCTTGCGTACTTCTTTTATTTGACTCTTAGGCTGATTACAGAGTCCATTCATCTAAAGCGATCACCTTATCCTCGTCCTGGTGCAAAGTGTCTCTTTTCCAATTCTTCTAGATCTTTCGCAGCTCTTGTCGCAACCTATAAATCTTTTCTTACCTTTTATCTCTTCCTAGGCGCCTTCCAGACTTACTTGACAAGACTGTCAAACTTTACAAGCCCCAAGTATTACAGCCAGTAGTTTTCAGGGGTAACATAAGAAATCGAATAACAACAATACCTAAGGTTCAAAGTAGATATACCAATAAGACATGATTTATTGAGAGGTCATAAGAAAATATTTGGCTGTTCTGACCCAACAATGATCCTTTTCAAAAGTCCTGAATATGGATGAGTCTGAATATATATGTACCTTTTTAATTAAAAAATGCACTTCTGGTCTAAAGGTATAGTTTTAGGGAGATATCTATCAAACAATCCAGTCAATGACTTCCATGTAAATGACCCATATCATCCTGTAAATCATTTAATATTTCCTTCTTAAAATCACAACTTGACTGAAGTGCTTGGAGGGAGAAGCCCAAATCATAAGCCTCACTGTAAAAACATCATCCAAAAAAATCCCAATTCCTCCATTTATCATGAGCTTGAGTGACCTCATTAATATATAGCCAACCAGAAAGCAGATCGAATAAAAGCAATTGTGAAAATTCAAATAATCCATTCCCTTCAAACGCTACTTGTAAATCAACTCTTAAAGTTAAGTTGAGTTTTTTACAGGACTAGTGCTGCACTTTGCATCACCAATAAGAGGACCAAACTTTATATCTGTCATACCTAACTCAGCGGTGTTGGCCATTGACGCCCACTTAACATCAGGTGGACAAAAATTTCTGTCAGAAGACTGAATTAAACGGGAAGGCTACTGAAAATAACGATTTTACTTGTCAGTAAACTTGCTGTCTTTCATAACACACGGTCATCGCATTTCATCCCCTTTGATTGTATTCTCACTTACACTGAGAATTTGCTTTGTGGATTTTTCATTTTTGTTTATCCCTCCTTCTCTGGTAATCTTAGAAGTATCATTTTCTTTGATTGCTTGTAGCTCAATTGTGGTGCTTCGTAATTTGGAAATCAAGATACCAGCCTTTCTGACAGCCTTTCTCTCTGTCACGCAGGAGATTTCTGAGTTACATAGACGTTTCTGTGAGCTACCAAGAAGCTGGAGAAATGTTAGTTGCACTAGACTGACAAAGAGGAAAATGTTTATATTGTTATGACTTAAATTTTGTGATGATGATAATGATATTTCTTCAAACATAGCCCAGAATAAATTTATTTATCAAATCCATGATGTAATAAAACACATCCTGTCTGTTGTACCGGACTGACAAAGGGGGAATGTTAAACTTTCCCATCAGCTAAATTAGTTGATGATGAGAATAGTATCTTTTGAAACGTTTATTATTATTATTATTATTATTATTATTATTATTATTATTATTATTATTAACAAGCATTCTCATGACACGCTACAGTATTTTATTCTATTATTAATTCTATTGCACTTAAGAATACTAATGTATGTAATGGAAATATTCAGTGGAAAGGGATATGATGGGAGTTGGAATGAAATCCGGAATGTGGGACGAGCGCAGCGAATGGAGAAGCAGATGTCGAGCGACCGACCCGACGTAACGTTGGAAAAGGCCGAATGAAGAAGAAGAAGAAGAAGAAGAAGAAGAAGAAGAAGACTTAAGAATATTAATGTATGTAACTTTCTTCCAGTGTAAGTTTCTGAAGATCAAAAAAGTATTTCTCGAAGTATTCTTTAGTGTAAATCATCAGGTGTACAAGATTAAAAATCGTAAAACATCACACTGGATCTAGTGTTTTGGGAAATCAGTCAAGCTTATTCTGTTTCAAATACTGACTATTTAACAAATGTCAAATATGCTATCACATAAAGCCTGTGGTAAAGACCTTAATTCTATGGATCTTAATCTGAAGAGATCATTTCTAATCATTTATTCACTATCAACAAAATGTCTACTTTAATCTTATTAATATATCCTTGACCATTCTTAAAAATTCTGTTTTAGCTCGAGTCATCAATAACAAGTGTAGTTTTAATGTTCTTCAGTTGATGCAATTTTCATCCTTTTTTTTGGAGTATCATCAGTAGTTCTATTCATATTGTTAGCTGAAAGCATTCCCTATTTTAGTTCTTTGGTTAACTGATAATGGACAACAAACAGAACAGTTTTGACGTGCTATTTTCTGTCAATATTCATGAGTAGCAATGAATACTCGAATCTGTGAACAAAGAGAAAAGTGTTGGAGGGAACAGAAGTGAGATTTTTCATGCTCAGGACATAGCTACAACTGATCGCAAAAAAACCAAAATAAGTCAGCAAAAATGGAGAGCTGCTGGCCTATTACAGAATTAGCTAAAAGCATTCCCTATTTTAGTTCTTTGGTTAACTGATAATGGACAACAAACAGAACAGTTTTGACGTGCTATTTTCTGTCAATATTCATGAGTAGCAATGAATACTCGAATCTGTGAACAAAGAGAAAAGTGTTGGAGGGAGCAGAAGTGATATTTTACATGTTCAGGGCATAACTACAACTGATCGCAAAGAAACAAAATAAGTCAGCAAAAATGGGGAGGTACTGGTCTTTTACAGAAGATGAATACATATATAACAGCTACAATTGTCATGAAATAATGAGAAAAATGAAAAGAAAATCCAGAGAAAAAAAGAGAAGAATAAGAGAAAAAGCGAAGGTGAAAAAATAGGTTACTCTGGACATTGTAGCAAGTCGATGGAAAAGCACGTAGCTGAAAGGAATAAAGGTAAAGCAACAGCAAGAAATTTGTTGATAAGGAAATAGACAGAAAGAAAGACAGGCCCAAGAGAATATGAAACACACACATACAAACACACACACACACACACACATATATATATATATATATATATGTTGGGTACCCGTAACACATGTGGAAAACAGCCACTACCGGTCATAAGCCCGGGACCTCTGTTACCAACAAGGTCTTTCTTATGTCTGTCTCTTATCTAAACTTCTGAAGCACTTCTTCTATGGCTTTGTTTATGTATTTGTTTATGTAAAATTTGTTTGTGATGTAAGAATTTGTTGGGATTTTTGTTGTTCTTATTATTTTATCAAAATAGAAACCTTAACATCTGGCTGTTTGGAGTTTACTCCTAATACGCTGTATATTTATATGTAAAGTATTTATATATATATATACAAATATATATTTATATATAAGTATATATATACTTATATATACACGAGAGAGAAAGGGAGAGAGGGAGAGAGAAGCAGGAACCCACAAGGGAAGGGAAAGAGACAAACAGAGGAAGACAGGGAGCAACAAAGAAAAGTAGAGCGTAGTCTCCCCAACCATTTGGATCAAAGAAAGTCTCACTTGATGATCATTTTTGCTCTAATCTGAATGAACTCAAATCAGTACCACCAAGAACTGTTAATTTGTTTTGCAGTCCTGACAACAAAATTTGTCTCATTGCATTTAAACTTACGACTATTCACAAAATAAATTTTTCAGTTAAATCTATTGCTTGCTGAAATCAATTGATTACATGTGTAATGCGTGCAGTGGGAATAATTAAGTTTCATACAGTTCAGAATTGGCGTCAGAATAGGTTTGATTTGATAAATTAAGATTTCATTCCAAGGAATGGTCGTTTTTGAACTTGGTTTCATTTTATATATTACAAAAACTCCTTCCTATGTTTTTTTCTCATTGTGATATCATGCTCTTGACAATATTTCAGTTGCAATAATTGCGAATTCTAAATCATAAACCGTTTGTTTGACGAATAAAACATGACGAAGGGCATATGAAGTCTGGACAGGTATATGATCCCTGCACAAAATAACTCGTACTAACAGTTTTATGATGCTTCCACAAAGTCAATTTTTTGAAAGCATTAAAGTCAAGTACAACACTATCATACGTTTAGTAGCTATAGTAAAAAATGCATAATTATGCATTTTTTTACTGCAGCCATTAAACGTTGAATATAATTTATGCAAAATGTGCTTGGGTAATAGAATTGCAAACGTGCATTTTGTGGTTTGGCATGCAAACAAAGATGTTGTTGACATCGGTAAGGATGGAGTGGTCTTCTTTCTTTTAAAACACTAATCAATCAATAACTCTTACAACACACCTATAATTCTCAAAGTAATATTGTAATTAATTATTTATCGCAATTAAATCAATTATAAATGGTAGTCATGTTGAATGATTAGTTCTGTTGTGTTAGAAATGATTGTAATAAGTTATGATTAAGCCTCTTCTCCTAAAGGTAAAACCTTTTGTTCTTACGATATAGCCTCACGTACAATGCTTGCGATAAAGCTTTTTATGTCAGTATATTTATTAACTTTGATTTCTTTTGATTACTAATCTTATTTATTATTTTAATGTCTTTTTGTAACAGATGTTTTAAGTGTTTGTACATTTTGCACCTGGACGACATGACGAATATCTTAATTTTCTGCATTAGATGCTTTCTCACAAAACCTGTAAACCAGAAATTTAGGAGAACCTAGCGAGCATGTCCTGTCTTGTCAGGGTATATAAAGAATGGCCATGAAATTTAACTAGGGATTAACAAAACGTTTATTGACTAACAAACTTTACAAGATATTATTGTTTCGAATTGCCTATAATTAGTCTGAGGATTAGTGAATTTTGAAATAAATTTCCAAATTCATAAATGCTCAAACTAATTATAGGTAATTCTGTATTTTACTTAGCTGTCCATGTACGCTCATAGTAACAATGATGTTTTCAAATCTAATCTATTTGTTTCTGTAAACAGACGTGAAAATATATTTGCAAGAAATTAAATTTTTGGTCTCCCTCGTGGTAGGCAAGAATTCTATCGCTGAACTATGGCAATGGTCTACAAACTGGGGGCCATTGGCCAGTCTTCAGAGGGCAAAAGACACAGGATGCGATATAGAATTTCTTTGAGACATTGATATAGGCCTACCTTGAAAGCCTCGGCCCTTGATAGCTACAACTTGTCCGATTACCATTGTTGAGATACCTTACATACCCGGAGTGTCTCTCAACTGATGGCTTTCAACAAGATCAAAAGTTTTGCTTATCAATGCTGAGCTGACTGTTCATATTTACTCAGCGCACACTTTAGGTTATACTTCTGCTCGCAAAATTTGATATCCGGAATGACTTCGGGAAAAAAATGACATAAATACTAGTGGAATTGTTTGGAATTCATATTCACGAATTTTAAGGAAAAAGGTGTAGAGAAGCCTCAATATGTGGTATGTTAAAACGTTCTGAGATTAGATTACTTGCAGCCAAATAAACTACAGATCTACCTCATTTAAAATCATCGTTAGCTTAAAGACAAAGACAACTTTCAGAGATTTGCAGTCAAAACCAAACGTCAGACACCTAATATCGATGGCGCTTTACGTACATATACTCCTACCGGTATTAAAATATCATTCCGCATACCGGTAGAAATAGGCAAGCAAAAGATTCTTACATAAAAAAGAGCTAATTTTACCATGAATAAAAACCAGGAATGGTTTGATACTTTGTTGGAAGAGCTTTTGGCAAAGTGTTGCAAGTTCCCTTGTCGAATAACACAGTGCATTGAAAAATACCAGATTTTGAAGAAGTCATTACGCAAATCAAACAGGTTGGTATGTATAGTTTTAGAAATTTTAGAAGGTTTGCATGAAGAGGTTTTTTTGTTGCTGCTGTATTGTTTAGATTTGACCTACTCGAAAGCCAACAAAGAATTCTCAACAAAAAGTCGGTAACTAACTTTGCGGTCGTTGATCAATCTGATTTTTTCTATGAAACTTTGATGGCAATAACGAAGTTATCATGTTCAGTTGGACGTCATAGTTAGTAAAATTTTTCAGAAGGGTGTCAAAATTATATATTTTCAATGCGTGGGCTAAAAAATATTTTAAAACAAGTATGAGGGGTATGTTACCACAAAGTAAACAGTTTTTGGAAAAATGCTAGACTTCAACACTCATTTTGTTGTAGGGTAAAAGCTTGGCCCTCCTCAGCAGGATTGCGGGACCTGGGTAATTTATACGGAATACCTTTTCCCAATACATGGTTAGGGGAACAGTTACTTAGTATAATTTGCATAATTTATTTCTATTTCTCTTGACGATTTTTCAGGAGAGCAAATGACGACAGTAGGATGAATTAAATTTTTATGAGGCAAATTTTAACCTGAATGGAACTGAATGAGTCCCATCGTACGTATTGTCAAGTGAAAGTTGGCTTTTGAAGCACACTGGCCGAGGTAAGACGTTTTTCAACTAAGACATTTAAAATGACAAAAATTCATCCTCTTCTTTTTCATCATCATCATCATCATCATCATCATCATCATCATCATTATCATCATCATTATCATCACCATCATCATCATTATCATCATCATCATCATCATCATCATCATCTTCTTCTTCTTCTTCTTCTTCTTCTTCTTCTTCAAGTGTCCTGTCTGGTTTTGCAGACATCGACGATCATGGCTCTCCATTCTTTTCTGTCCTCTGCCTTTCTCATCAGCTCGTTGTTGGTGCTTTGTTTATTTGTAGCAAATTTGTTTTTCATCAATGAAGACTAAAGATTAGATGAAGATTCTTTAATCATAAGACAAAGATTAGACGAAGAGTTTAATCATAAACTCAGAGCTGTCTTGCTGAGTGTTAAATGGAGCAAACGAATCTTTGACGAATTCATAATATATAAGGAAATCTACATCTTTTGTAGACTTAAATAATTGTTTTTCATAATAACCTCAATTGGCCAGTACCGGGCTCACTGACAAGCACATTTTAAAATCTATATTCAACTAATTTAGTCGCCAGGTTCATACGTTCAACAAAAACATCCTCTTGAAAAGGCGGCGACTCAATGTTTTTGTGGTACAGTCTTATAGAGGAAATTTGAATGACCTCCTCCAAAGGAAGGTTTGTAAATAGACTTTTGATATCAAATAAACATAGCCAAGAATTTGCTGGAGCCACTGGACACTTTTTAATTTTATTAACAAATGTAAAAGAGTCCTTAACACTGAAACTAAAGTATTTTCTACCACTGGTCGATGGAAAAGTGTTAATCATTTTGTCAACTGGTGGCAGGGAGACCCAATCATTGAGAAAATAGGCCTGACAGGAACACAATTCTTATGACTTTGGGGAAAAACATACCTTCTAGGGCGCTGACATCCGGATAGTCTAATTTTTCCTCAACATTGGGTGATAGCTTCCGTTTCAGTTTTTCAATCTGTAATCATTTTGAGGAGGATGGACACTTTCCTTGCCTTGGCCAAGACACTTAAATTTTGTTACATCATTGTTGATATCATTCATTTTGGTTGGAACCATTTTTGTCTAATATTTCCAGACCGGTTCTTTATCTAGCCTGCTGACGACAATGTCTGGCTAACGTCGTAGGTTTTGGATTGCTTTTAAAGTGTTTTCTTTCCTTAGGAGAGTCTTTTAAATCACCAAATTCCACAAAATGAGCGTGCAAGATCAGTGAACCTTGCCTTTGGAGCTTTATACTCTTCTTCTGATTTTGGTGTGTGTTTTTATAAGTTGAACATACAATATCTCAAATTCTGCAAAAACTTATTCCTTGTTAATATTCATTAAAGGAATATTAAAATCTCATCCATGAGAAAGAGCAAATTCCTCGGTTTTTGAGAATTTCTAGCTTCAAAGATTAACAATATAACTTGTTGAATTCGAAGCTAATTTCCCATAACGACCTTCTTTTAATTTGTTCAAATTTCGAGTGTACATGATAAAGGAGCTGTTCTGCATGCAAGGTTCTGTTTTCAATATAACGACAAAACCTAATCATATCAAATATGGATAGATATTCTTTTACTTCACCAAATGAGAACGCTATTTATAGTTAATTTTAAACAAAGTTTTACACTTTTGTATTTTATCGGCAAGAGAATATCTTTTCAATTTTGGTACTAGATCTAGCCCTAGACTTAGATATACGAAACCTTATGAAACTAGTGGTTAAGACTTGCAATCTGAGCTTTGGTGTACAGTCTTTTGAAGTAGTCAAATAAAGGATTAGTGGAATAAAACTCAAATATAGCAATTAAAATTATGTTGCCAGAATAATTTTGTTGAAATTATAAATGCTTCCATTGGGTAATTGCAGATTGTTATAGGTACAGTGCGGCTCAACGTCTGTTTCCTGTTATATGTTACGTGTCCATTTCCGTCACAAGGGGCCATAATGAAAATAAGGTCTTCACGATCTGTATTATGTTATCCCTGACACAGTTTCTCTAGAATACCGTCCCGCCGGTATGTTTTGTTCTTTTTTCTTTCTGTTTACTCTTATTTTTTACTATTTCTGATGACATCATGTACTAGGTTTTAGCTTTTACCTTTGTACATTTGTATTTTTTTAGTGGCGAACAAATACTTACTTCCTTAAAATACTAAATCTTAGCGACTAAATCAGTTGAATACAGTTTCGAAAATTGACTCGCCACTGGTTCCGGCTTTTACTAATATTTTTCTACGGTATTATGAAAAACAAATATTTGAGCCTTGACAAAATGCAGCTGTCTCTTTGTATTATAGATTCTCCAATGACACATTTGCCAGACTTAAGAATCCGGAAGAAAGCGCTTAGTTTATGATCAACTCCATTTCAAACTGAGGTTGAGAGGATGTTTACGAAGATATATATCTCCTCACTTTGCACAAACCTTTTATACCACTCACTTTACCTTACCCAGATGCCATCTCCCGCTGTAGATAGGCTACTACAATTTGCCACACATGTCTGACTTTCATCATTCTCAATATTGACCAGTTCTTTTCTCTTGAAATTGCCTATCGCTGATCTGTTATCTTCACCAGTCCATCCATGAATTTTACTTTTGGTCTACTGGAATATTGTTGCTTCGTTAGGTCAGGTGCTCCTACCTCCCATCCGAATCTTCTTAACAACTTTTAATGTCAATTATCAAGTCTAATTTTGCCTCACGTACGTGGAATCGGTGAAATTCTTTTATATCGTCTGTCTCTCTCTTGAATGTACCTTTTCGACTAAAACTGCCACATTTTTTATGCCTGAAGCTCTCTCCTCTTGAAACTGTTGAGCTGGTCGTATTTCAGAAATTTTTCACCAATTCGCCGGAAAGGCTTCAGGGTGAAACATTTACACTTTTTTGAAAAGTATCTCTCAAACTTTGAGATTTGGTTTCCTGCTTGCTAGAACCTAAAACTGTTTATATCTTTTCTCAGCATCCACATTCTTCAGTCTTCAAAACTGAATTTCTTTGCTGTCAGAAAATTATTCATGACGTCATGATCAGCGAATAAATTATAAATTTTGCTGATGCCCAGACTCTTCACAGTACCGGAAATGGCTCTTTTTAAATGGCGGGATATTCATGAATGATTTGGGTCATGTTTGTTGATTCAATCTATTATGATTTCGTTTTCAGCGAAAATCATCGTTTGTTGGCTGGAATATATTTAGATGCACAGTTTGAACGTTATTACCTGTGTGAAGACAAGGAAATAAGAGTAGCTGTGGATGTTGTTAAGCGTGCACCATCGTTTGATCATCACTTTCTGTTTGATGTGGAGTGAAATGAAATGATTGATTAATTAAGGAAAGATTGAAAGATCGTCGTGTTTGGCAAGAACTATTTATTGTTCGATATTAGAAACGTAATGCGATGTCTTGGCAGAGGAAGTTTCAATTTTAAATGCCTGGGATTGGTGAACACCTTGGTTCTTTGCTCTGCGATTTGTTCAATTGTTTTACTATTTTACACATCACGACTGGATAGGAATCACCGTTCAGGTATGCATCAGTTTGAACAATTGTAGAAATTTGCAGCTATGTGAAGATTTTAATTGCATGCTTTCTTTGCTGTTATACGTTTTAAAGCCAATAACATTCACACGGAAACAATACAAGGGAAGACGATGTATTGTTTTTCTGTTAATTTGTTCTCATTAAGGTAACTCTTCAGTAGCAATTACTAAAACACAAATTGAAATTACAAAATTTCACGAATTTACGAGTGTTAATCTGTATTAGCCATCCTTAACTTGAAATGTGAAAAGATTGACTTGAAAACCACTCTGTATTTCCTCCTACTTTAATACTATCACTTATTATCATCAGTGGGTGAACAACAAGAAAGACTACCATACAGATAATATATTCATTTAAGTGTATTTTTTTTTCTCCAGTTAACAATATTTTGAAAATGACCATCCGTTTATGTACGAAGCTGAAGGATTTATTTGACTTTGTTGATTTTTACATGCGGTGAATTCACTTACAAGCTGAATATTGCACTGGGATTTGGACAAGTCTTAATAGTCATTAAGCAGAAAAAAAATCATACCGCAAGTATTGTTTTCTTTACTCATGAGAGCTAATTATGGATGCAGTGTTGTGCACGAGTTGTAAGATGACTTAATCCCAACGTTAATCCTCCTTTGAGACGAAAACAGTTGATGATTTTTTATTTTATTTCTTTAAGCAAAGCAATTTAAGCATCTAAATGGACAACATTTATGCAGAGATTAATTGTATAGTTTGTTTTTTAAACCGGTGTCCTTAATGATAGGTTTTGATAAAAAGACCTGTTATCATGAGTCGTACTTATTGAAAGAAAAAAAAAGGAAGCAGCAAACGTTAATCAATGCGGTTAACATACTTCTGTGAGGATGGTGGGGATATCTGAAATACTTTTGCGAGGATAGTGGTGTGAAATTTGAAAGAGACGTTCTGTTAAACAGAATTAAGCTCTTCTTGCTTTTTTGTCTTACATTTTCTGGTTACTTTACCAAGCAGCTTTCCTTAGCTCGACTTCTTGCTTTTTTTTTCATTGTGGTTGGCAGTATTGATTATTAAAAACCAACAGGGGATAGTTTTTGCCTTTTCCTGAGGTAGGATTTTTTTCTTGTTGATTGCACACAATGTCACAAGGTGAGATTATTTTAACATCACATTTTATTTGAAAAAGACAAAGGTTAACGACGACAAAGCTAAATAACTTGTTTGAATAAGGATTTCACATGACAATAGTGAGATCAAACAGTTGAACAAAAGTATAAATACACAACATAAATTGAGTAATCGCTCTGATCCACGTTAAAATGAGCACAAACCAAGACAGGCCCGACGTTTCGACTGAAAAGTCTTCATCCCATGTTATCGCACTAGTTATACAAACTGCCAGGCCTCAGTCATTATTATGGCTGATGTGTAGGTGTACTTGTGGATAAAACCGCAGTTTTATTTTCAGCCCGAAAAGCGATCTATACTTGTATATTGCATGAAGAAGAGTTGAAATAAGCTTACTCTTCCAGTGCAATATGGTCTTTCAGATTACAAGCCGATCGCCTTTGATTGAACACCCACTGCTTTTTTTGTCCCTAATGTCATTTATGTTGCAAGCGTTTTTCTAATTCATTCGTAGCAGCATTACAAATTAGGGAATTAACGAATACCGCAATTTTTCTTTCCTTCCTTGGATTTTGCGTGCAATGTCAGAGAAGTGTTCAGTTTTTTTAGTTCTCTTACGTTTTACACGAGTCATTTCATATTCAGTTGCTCTCCTTCCTGACATTCTTTTTCAATGCAATTTACTCTGATAACTTGTAAAACTGTAGTGGGTTTTTTTAGATAAAAAAAATTAACACGACAAGCATGGCGTTATTTCTAATATATAATCATCATCATCATATTCGGTTTAACGTCCGTTTTACACGCTAGCATGTGTTGGACGCAAATCATATACAAATAACCAAATCATATATAATTTTTTCATTTTCGATATTGGACACTCATTAGCCAATTAGCTCTTGGCTAAACAAGTAAAGATGGAGTTTAATTGAAAGAAACCTAAGAATATGGTTAGATCATGGCTTACAAGATGTAAGGACAAGTCTTCATTCTCATCAGTGTTTTAACTTTATTAATTTTGGACTTAGAGCTGCTAATTGGCAAGGCTGTATTTGATGCTCAGAGACCCAACCCAACAGATCTGATTCTGAAAACATTCTAATTGTTGTAATAAATAAACCTATTAATGACTGGTATAAAAATGGGAACAATTGAAAGAAAATACTTGAATCAACAGGGTTAACAACACTAATTTATAGGTAAACTGTGGAAACTAAATTATTTTTTTCTAAAAACGAGTTTCAACTTTGTGATTATGAAACGTGAAATAAATCCGTAGACTATGTTAAATCATGCTGTATTTTATTGGTCTGCCTTCCCACTTACCAAATTAACAAACCTGGGTTTTTCTCATATCACATGGTCAATTGGGGCAAATTGGAACTGACCCAATTTTTTCTTGATCAGGAATTATTGAGGGAAGAGGTATAAAATATGTTACTTTGGTGCTGGTGTTTATTTTAGTTAATCTAGAATTCTCTTTATTTTTTAATCTGGTATCAAAGTAGCAAAGTCACTTTGTTGTGTCAGATGACATATGAGTACCTTGTCAGTAGCTGTTCCCATATTCCAAGCTTTGATTGCAGAAAAACAATCACAGTTATCTCTTTAGATTATTGAAAAATTGTGTTATCTTATTGAGGTTTGTAAGATATAAAATTATTGGCTTATAACCTGTAACAGGTGAATTAAGAACTTTATAGTAAGAAATTGTCTGTGTATTTTTCATTTTTCAACCTAAATATTCATTTTTTAAACTCAGTAAAAGCTATTAATATTTTAAATTTTATTTCATGTTTTCATTTCAGTTTTTCATATCTAAAGTAAAATAATTTTTAATAGGGTGCATCTTTTCTAGTCAGCCTGCCAATTGTTCTAAGGAATTTTGTTGCTTATTTCAACAGTTGGAAAAAAGGAAAAAAGTGCATATTGGACAGCCTTGGTCTGTAGGGGTGTGTCAAATGGCTAATAACCAATGTCATTTCTTGTTGATAAATATATATTGTCTTTTTAACTGCTTTTGTCCACTACCCAGAGCCACACTGATTTCAATGCAAATAAAGTAAAACCTGTATAAGATGACTACTTTTAAGACCACTCAAAAGTGGTAATCTCACACCGGTGGTCATCTTAACCAATGACTATTATGTATATAAGAAGTAGCTTGGAAGAGCATGTTGACAGTTATTTTAGACAAGTGGTCATTTTGTAGAGGTGGCCACTTAGGTAGGTTTCACTGTTCCCAGTTTGCTTATTCTTCCATTTTTGCTCTGCCATATCTCTCCAAACCCTGGTTATTTACTGTAATTTCAGCCCTTTTACTTGCATATAAAGAGTAAGTCTTGTATCTTTATCCTGTTGTGCAATTTTAGACCCCCTCTGTCAAGCAAGAAGGATTTTTGTGCATACTGTAGGTGTACAAAAATAATGAATTCAAAGATAAGAATTAACAATATCTTTATCCAAAGGTACCATTCCTGATTGCATTAATGATCATGATTTTTCACCATCTACAATCATGCATGCCTCAAAGAGTACCACTCAACCATTTTTAGCCCACTGTATCAATTTTTTCATAATATTATAATGAGAACTGTCACATGAACTTTTCCAGGGTACTTGCCTTTTAAGATTAAACATTTGGGAGTGTTTCATCATGTGATATGATCAAAAAAGACATTTGTAACCTTTGCATTTTAAGCAATAATTCTTTTTCTCAATAATTTTTTTTCTTCGTCATTGGTTAAGAAAAGAGGCAGAAACTTGATTAAGTGTTATGTACAGCAACTAATGTAGATATATGTTTGCTGACATAGTGTGTCTTGCATTGAATAATCATTTGTGGCCTTTTTTGTTGTAAACTTGATGTGTGGCACATTTCTTGAAAATCATATTTACTCATTTATTAATAAAGGAGAAGTGTAAAAATCATTTAGTGTGCACTGCTGTTGTTTGTATATGTGGCTGAATGTTGTGGATGTAGTATTGTGGATGTAGTATGCCTCAAAACATTGAAGCAGAATGAAAACTTAAAATTGTTGCAGATGTCACACACCAGATGATACAATTTTCATTTTCCTAAATTTGTCTTTCTTTTTAATGCATCTTTCTTAAAAGTACTTTGCAACAAAGCCACATGCCATACCCATAAAAATGATCCATTTGTTGGTATTTGCTTTTTATATTGTCATGTTTGTGTTGTAAACGTGAAAGTGTGACACATTCCAGATATTTGCACAAAACCCCCATTTTCTCAGAAACTATTGCTCAGGTTATCTTTATTTCTTTAAAAGTTCAAATTATACACAAAGCACTATCTTAAAATACAAAAACAATTATCCTCTTGCACACTTCAATTTTCAACACCACTGTTTATGATAGATGAGAGACAAGATGATACAAGAGAGTTTTGACAATAAAATTTTGAAATCCATAAGAGATTATAGCAACACGAGTAGAAAGAAATGAGCTACAGATTAAGTGAATCACAAGTTCAAAGAAAGAATTATTAAATAACAAGAAAAGAAAAAAACAAACAAAAATATGAAATGGTATACACAGAAAGTTGAGTATAGGCAGTAGATGAAACACAAGGATTGTCACATGAGTTGCAGAGAGAAGAGAAAAAAATGAGAGAAAAAAGATTGATAGATCATATAGAAGAACCATGTAACAGAGGTCTTGGGGTTGTTACCGACAACAGAATATATATGTCTATATGCTGTTGTCAGAATTAAACAAAGTGATGTTATTGAAAGTTTAAAACAGAAGACTGAGGTTAGTTTGCAAGAGTAAGCTTCATGGGCAGTTTTGTTATTGAGGTATGGTGCAGGAATTCTAGGTCAGCAAGTAGATGAGTTAGACAATGGACAGGAAAACAAGAAAACTACTGACCATCAATAAAAAATTGCATATAAAAGTGATAAAGTTTGACTGTTTGTTTCCAAAACTAATGGAATAGGCTGCAAGGGGTCTACTAGAGCTGAAGAAAACAACCTTGATTGGTATGTTAAGCAGCAAACTGAGTTACTGTTAAATGCTGTCAAAAGGAATAGGAAAATCCATGAAAGAAACCAATGAGTGCTTCCTTATTGATGGTGTCATTGCTGGAGAGCACAACATTGCTTATCAGGTAGCGAATATTACAAACTATGGAGTATTAAAAGTTGAAGTTAAGTGGCTGTGGAACATGTGAGTCACCATAGTTCTATTGTGATAGAGNAAGATGTTGGCTTATATCTTACAGCCTTCAAGAGATTTGAGAGCTCATGCTAAAAACTCTACTGCAAAGTTTTGTCACTAAGTATAATGACCTTCCTGAAGGTACATTTGCCAGCTGATGACAACATGAATCATGCTTTTGCTGCCCATTTATACAGTTTTCTGCATCACTGCAACTGTTATCTTAGCTAATCATGCACATTTTATGTGTTTGTTAAATAGTTTTGCCACATTATTATTATTATTATTATTGTTGTTGTTGTTGTTATTGGTGTTCTGTTTATTTTCTATCAGTTTGAATGAACAGTTACTGAGATTAAGCTGTACTTGTTTGGCATGTGCAGGCAATGCTTTCAATTTTCTTATTTGATTTTTATATTGTATATTATATATTAAAATTTAATATTTTTTGTACTTGTGGTTTTTTGCTTGTAGAAAAAAGAGTGGAAAATACAGGACCATTTGCAAATTCAATTTTTCGTAAGTCATTAAAACAGAATTTAGAAACAACTAAAAGCTTGAAATTGGTAGCAAAGGAACTTGCCACAGAAGCACGCAGTTTACGTGATGAGCTTGCTTATGCAC
Organism: Morbakka virulenta; assembly: GCA_003991215.1. NCBI lineage: Eukaryota > Metazoa > Cnidaria > Cubozoa > Carybdeida > Carukiidae > Morbakka > Morbakka virulenta. The sequence continues at coordinate 40,429 of RDPX01000091.1, read as the reverse complement.
AGAAGGCATTGTATGAATCAGAGCAGAGGAGAAATGCTAATTTAGAGGATGCACCTTGCTCTAAAAGTGCAGACTTACCAAAATGCATGGTATGAGCATTATTTCTTTATTATTATTTTATGGCCACATACCTGGCTAAAGGGTGATTTGCCATCTGGCAGCTTTTTTATCTGCATTGTGTAGTGGTAGTCAAGCTCTAATGTTCACAGTTTGTGAGCACTTGTTCATAATAATACTTGACATTGTTTGTAGTGTTGAGAATCAGACATAAATTTGTTATTGAATTGGGTTATTGAATAGGTCTCCTGTTCAATTATCAAGACAGAATTGGTTATTTAGAGAACCACACAAAATAATCAAATTTATTTATATTGCATAAAGTTACAAACTCTGTAAAACTATACATTGATATTTTGATCTTATGAAACTTTTTAATGTGAAAATGTTAAAAATGTTTTAAGGCTTAGGCATGTAAGAATTTTGCATATGGTAGGTATTATATATATATAATACATATTATATGGTGTAGTGGTTTAAACCATGGACCAGTAATCTGCACAATCACTTAAACTGCAGTGGCAAGTCATGTACCAAAATTTTTTAATCCACTATTTGACTATCTATACCAGATTTGTATTATTATAAGAATTACATGAATAAAATAGCATACAACAGAATTTGAATCCTAATCTGTTTTATTCACACACTGTTGGTTGTATGAAGGGCACCATTGCAACTGATTCACACCTCACCAAGCTTCAAAGTTTGTCTGTAGTAAAATTGCAGTATCATTTTGAATTCAGAGTATTGTTTTCATTTTGGTAATCTGATTAAACCTATAAAATTGCATAAATTTGGGGAACACCCCAACAAAAATCACCTCATTTTCTGAATCTTTTGTGATCATATCATATTTGCTTTAAAATCCTTGAGCCTTGATGGGTAAATGTAAACAGATTTCATAAAGATGTTCTGCAAAAGTTGGACATCATCAAGAGAATATGAAATGATAGAAGCAATTTTTTAAAAGTGGTTTCTTAACACAATAATCCCTGATACTGGTGAATAGAAGCAATTTTTTAAAAGTGGTTTCTTAACACAATAATCCCTGATACTGATGAACAACCTAAAAGCAAGGGAATACAACCAGAAGCATGTCTACTTCTAGACAACTGTACAGTCCACCACCTCCCTGACTTGTGCTTATTGTCTTCCAAAAAACTTGGCAACTAAGGTTCAACCACAAAATCAAGGCATCATTTCAATATTTAGGGGCAACTATAGGTGAGTGTTAATCCAGTCCATTGTGAAAAAGGAGATGAGTATCCCTGTATTTATCAAGACTGTAAATTAAAAGAGCACCTACCTCCAACTAGAACCACTGATGATTCCATCAAACAAGTTGACCTTGCCTTAGATTGTTACAAGCTTGTGGGGGATAAAGCAGACACTACAACTGAAGTCTATGATAAGAGCTCCCAAAATGATAGCTTTCAGGAATAAGAGAGTTTATGTGACCTTGTATTTTACTTAAAAATAAAGTGTTTGTAACTTGTTATTGTATTATAGTATGTCACATTTTGTATAGAAAATGAAAAAATTAATATTTTATTATAATGATTTTAATTAAAAAGTTTATGTGTATTTTCATTTACACATTGAAAAATTACTATGGTAGTACTGTATTGTCCCATGCAATATATATATATATATATATATATATATATATATATATTGATTTTGATATATATGATATATATATATTGATTTTGAAGTCACACACAAAATCATGACGTCATCCATTGTAAGTTCACAATTGCAACTTTTCCCGTGACCAGCTACTGGACCATTACGAAAACAATGCTACAGATCAACAAACCTTTTTGGACATCAAAGAAAACACAATGTTTGACAAAGAAGGATACTGTGGCTTACTTGGAATGCCAGTCTAGTAAACAGGAGGTCCCTGGTTCAAGGGCATTGTCTTGCATTTCTTCATGAGATTTTTATATTTTCAAGAATACTATCAGAAGAAGCAATAGATTTTAATAAATATGAATCCTTTTTTAAACTGACTGCAAAAAAAGTAAAAAAATAGTTATTATTGTGTTAAGAAAACATTAAAAATGAAGTGAACCCTTAAAAGAGCATTATTTTTACATATAACAAGAGACCATGATGATTATTATTTATTTCATAATTTTTATACAGGTAAATCGTAATCAGTAAATTTGAAATAATGTTCTCCCTACGAGACCTGTTCAAAAAATGAAAAATGAAGTCTATAAATCTGAGAGCAAAAAAAAACCAAAACAAAAAAAAACAAAACAAAAAAAACCCACACTATTTATTCATATGTACATATTAAAAGAACCATTAAAATCATAATGGAAACTTTATGGTTACTTTACAAAACCTGTGATTTTTTTCAAATGAATAGAGGACTATAGTATTTATTGCATATTGTATGGGCAGCTGTATGCAGAATAGGAGGTGTCGTTGGTTTGTGGAGCGAATGGACAAGAATGCTTGGGCAAGTAGATGCAGAACAATCAAGGTGACAGGAACCACTGGCAGAAGAAGACCAAAGAAAACATGGGAGGAAGTGATAAGGACGGATCTCAAACAAAAAGGTGTCAGCAGAGACCTGGTAAAGGATAGGATAACTTGAAAGTTGATTTCAAGGAAGTGCCCAACACATGCTAGTGTGTAAAATGGACATTAAACTGATGATGATGATGATGATGATTATTATTATTATTATTATTATTATTATTATTATTATTATTATTGTAGCTGGTTGGTGGAGGCCTACACACCATGCTTTTCTAGGTAATTTTAAAATTCAGTGCGCACAGATGTAATTCATATTTGCATAGGTGACATGAAAAAACATAATGAACAATACATATATTTTGGTTTAAAGATGTTTCAAAGGTGAAAATTATTGGGGGGGGGGGGTCCTTTGTTTGTTCAATGTTGCTAAGAATCCAAATAAATTGTGTTTTTTTATTCTGTAATTTCAGCCTAATAACCCCCCCTTCCCTTTGTTCAACAATCTTTTGCCAAAAATGAACATAATTTTTGTTGAAATATTTAAAGTTTGTACCACAAGTTGTCTTTTGGCAATCATGAATATATTAATAAATTTTGTATTGCAAGTATTCTCTAGTAATGGTTATAATATTCCAAACAAAGAAAGAGTGAACAGTATTGAAAATATAAGCCATTTTCATTAGTAAGACAAGGACAACAATCAATAGTTGCTGAGGAGGTTAGTGAGCAAATGACTCAAAACTCAGGTTTGCTACAGCATGATTAAGGTATTTCTTTCTTTTTTGTAGGTTCTCCATCTTGCAATTGTCTGTGCTGGTTATAAGGATACACGGAGAGTTGTGACATTGGTCAAATCTCTCCTTTTCTTCAGACACCATCCACTCCATTTTCATNATCAAACAAGTTGACCTTGCCTTAGATTGTTACAAGCTTGTGGGGGATAAAGCAGACACTACAACTGAAGTCTATGATAAGAGCTCCCAAAATGATAGCTTTCAGGAATAAGAGAGTTTATGTGACCTTGTATTTTACTTAAAAATAAAGTGTTTGTAACTTGTTATTGTATTATAGTATGTCACATTTTGTATAGAAAATGAAAAAATTAATATTTTATTATAATGATTTTAATTAAAAAGTTTATGTGTATTTTCATTTACACATTGAAAAATTACTATGGTAGTACTGTATTGTCCCATGCAATATATATATATATATATATATATATATATATATATATTGATTTTGATATATATGATATATATATATTGATTTTGAAGTCACACACAAAATCATGACGTCATCCATTGTAAGTTCACAATTGCAACTTTTCCCGTGACCAGCTACTGGACCATTACGAAAACAATGCTACAGATCAACAAACCTTTTTGGACATCAAAGAAAACACAATGTTTGACAAAGAAGGATACTGTGGCTTACTTGGAATGCCAGTCTAGTAAACAGGAGGTCCCTGGTTCAAGGGCATTGTCTTGCATTTCTTCATGAGATTTTTATATTTTCAAGAATACTATCAGAAGAAGCAATAGATTTTAATAAATATGAATCCTTTTTTAAACTGACTGCAAAAAAAGTAAAAAAATAGTTATTATTGTGTTAAGAAAACATTAAAAATGAAGTGAACCCTTAAAAGAGCATTATTTTTACATATAACAAGAGACCATGATGATTATTATTTATTTCATAATTTTTATACAGGTAAATCGTAATCAGTAAATTTGAAATAATGTTCTCCCTACGAGACCTGTTCAAAAAATGAAAAATGAAGTCTATAAATCTGAGAGCAAAAAAAAACCAAAACAAAAAAAAACAAAACAAAAAAAACCCACACTATTTATTCATATGTACATATTAAAAGAACCATTAAAATCATAATGGAAACTTTATGGTTACTTTACAAAACCTGTGATTTTTTTCAAATGAATAGAGGACTATAGTATTTATTGCATATTGTATGGGCAGCTGTATGCAGAATAGGAGGTGTCGTTGGTTTGTGGAGCGAATGGACAAGAATGCTTGGGCAAGTAGATGCAGAACAATCAAGGTGACAGGAACCACTGGCAGAAGAAGACCAAAGAAAACATGGGAGGAAGTGATAAGGACGGATCTCAAACAAAAAGGTGTCAGCAGAGACCTGGTAAAGGATAGGATAACTTGAAAGTTGATTTCAAGGAAGTGCCCAACACATGCTAGTGTGTAAAATGGACATTAAACTGATGATGATGATGATGATGATTATTATTATTATTATTATTATTATTATTATTATTATTATTATTGTAGCTGGTTGGTGGAGGCCTACACACCATGCTTTTCTAGGTAATTTTAAAATTCAGTGCGCACAGATGTAATTCATATTTGCATAGGTGACATGAAAAAACATAATGAACAATACATATATTTTGGTTTAAAGATGTTTCAAAGGTGAAAATTATTGGGGGGGGGGGGTCCTTTGTTTGTTCAATGTTGCTAAGAATCCAAATAAATTGTGTTTTTTTATTCTGTAATTTCAGCCTAATAACCCCCCCTTCCCTTTGTTCAACAATCTTTTGCCAAAAATGAACATAATTTTTGTTGAAATATTTAAAGTTTGTACCACAAGTTGTCTTTTGGCAATCATGAATATATTAATAAATTTTGTATTGCAAGTATTCTCTAGTAATGGTTATAATATTCCAAACAAAGAAAGAGTGAACAGTATTGAAAATATAAGCCATTTTCATTAGTAAGACAAGGACAACAATCAATAGTTGCTGAGGAGGTTAGTGAGCAAATGACTCAAAACTCAGGTTTGCTACAGCATGATTAAGGTATTTCTTTCTTTTTTGTAGGTTCTCCATCTTGCAATTGTCTGTGCTGGTTATAAGGATACACGGAGAGTTGTGACATTGGTCAAATCTCTCCTTTTCTTCAGACACCATCCACTCCATTTTCATTTCATCTCAGATAGAGATGCACAGTTGGTTCTGAAAACACTCTTCAATACGTGGAAACTTCAACAAGGTTAGAAAAAGCAAGAAGAATTTAGATTCAGTACCATTTTTGATGCAAAGTTGAGGTCTTGGTATCTCACACACAGATATAATATAATAATGAGATATATTTATATAATCAGATATATGAGTAAGAAAAACTCTAACTTTACAGTTTATTGTCTTTCACAATCTTCAGCTGTAAACAACTTTGTATACAGCCTAAGATTGTGAAAGACATGAAACTCTTGAGTTCTGTAAAGTTAGTGTTTTTCTTATTTGTTTCTTACTCAATAGAGAGAGAGAGAGAGAGAGAGAGAGAGAGAGAGAGAGAGAAAGAGAGAGAAAGAGAGAGAGAAAGAGAGTGAGTGAGTCAGTAAATGAGTGAGTGTACAGGCAACTGATAACTGCCATGATGATTTTTTTGTGCTTGTGTACTTATTAGTACTCAGTATCCTTAACTACATAAAGCATTCTTTATGATTATATATATATATATATATATATATATATATATATAGTGAATGTATTGCCTAGCAACTTCAGAAATAACAAGTAATACTCCACTGAATATAGTGTTAGTGTTGCAGAGGCTTAACCTCCAAAGTTAACTTTGGAGAACTATTTTGATTGATTCTCATAATCTGCCCCAGCCTTTGTTATGTCTCAAGTGTTGAGGGCTTGCCCCAAGTCAATATTTTTTGTAAAGTTAAACCACTTGACACTATCAATATATCACAGATAGTTATGATGAAAAGTTTTTAACCACTTTGCTAGTGGCAAATTTTTCCCTACCATACATTGAGAACAGAAGCGACAGCTGTAATAGAGCTGAATTGTTTTCCAGAGCCCGAGCTTTTCACCACACTTTTTAATACCATGTTAAATATACATTCCGTACGGTTTTCATGCTATCCCTTGTTTTCAAAATTACTTAGCTGGTACATATTTTTTTTGTAGTTCTCATCAGCTTTTACGATGCCGATGCGTTAAAGGTATGTGATTGAATGAAATCATTGGAAATTCATTGATAATCCATGGTCTGGATTTTAAAGTATTTTGTGAAAGTATTGATACCCAGGTACCGCTTGTGCGATTTCTATACTGGTTACGCTATAAGATCGACGAGAGAGGACAATTAAAGCCATTTGGTAAAAAACGGGTCGATCGCAAACGTTTTGAAAGCAGTTATTTTGCAAATTTGGGAGAACAAGAGAGATTTTTTAGGAGAGAGGGAGGGAAAAAAAGCTGTTGTTTCAAGGAGGCGGGAAAGCATACAAATCAGATTTAATTTCTGAAGGCCATTTGATATATAAACACCATACAAAACGATAGTTTTATCCCTCGTGAAAGATAAGGAAATCAGAAATCGAGATGGTTTTTGGATTATATCCATTTTCTGTTGGTTTCAACTTTATAGGAGCCGTACAAACAGTGGTAGTTAATATTTCGTTTTGAAAGGTACCCTGAAGTACAAAGGAGTATACCGTTTCCTGGTACAATAATTACCATAAAAAATAGTCCATGATCCCGTCTGGAAATTTATATATTTCTTATCGTTTAGTATTTAGGGTTTATTTCCTCAGAGCAAGACCTGGTTTTAGTAAGGTATATCACCCTGGTATTGGGTTCTGCTGCTATGTACTCGTAAACAAAGCCAAACTTTCGTGTCAAAATAATAGTTATAACGTGATCGTCTAAGATCGTACCTGTGCATACAAACAAGGATAATCTATTCATGTTTCATAGTCTTTGCGTCTGCCACTGCTGATCATATTCACCACAATTCATGAAAATCAAGAAAATCTTCAACCTTGTTCTTGTACCAATAATTCAGCGTCAAGGTGATGATTTGAATGTGCAAATCAGCCCATTTTAGTTGTTAGTAATTGTCGTGCGTTGCTCACTTTCATTAATCTTCCATCAAACCAACGATTAAAATGTCTAAGTTGAGTATATTTAACAAAACAACCTTTTTAAAACTTAAAATCAGTAATTGTTACGGCAACAGTGTATCCTGTTGCCTTGGATGGAGACTGGTTTCTTTAGGCGTTGTCTGAGTTGTTATTGTAGTTAGAAATATATTTGACTGTTGGTAGGGAAGGGTAGGGAGTTAGAGCTCAAACATGTTCTTGTTCTGTATTTCAAGTGTTAACGCATGTCTTTCGCAACTTTTCTGCTATCAACTTAACTTAAGTTGTAAAATATTCTTGTAAATATTTGTGGTGTGGTTAAACCATATAGGTTTGACTCTTGATCAAACAGCAACTCAAAAGAGGCTCACACAAGAGCTTTTTTAGTTGTGGTCATTGGAAAGTGATCTTGACACAACGGCCGAGACATCATCACACGACTATAAACGAAGTCTTTTTATAAGTCAAAGATCAGACAGTTCACAGTATTGCTTGCTTTTGGAAAAGTAATTTTGTTTAACAATACCTCCCAATGTTTCTCATTTAGTTTTTTCCTTTAATCTCCACTTCTAACATTCATTTAAACCATGTTTTCGTCAACACTAGACAGCTAAAAATACATTGCCATCGTGATCATGATAATTAATGCTTTACACTTAGGCCGTATCTTTTAACCGGGTAAAATTGTACCGTGAGGTGCGAGAAAGGCTTACGGTATACATTGTTATCACTGAATACCAGGAATAATACTTTGATGATGTGTTGCAGCCCATTGCGATTACCTATTTCATCTAATACAGATGATGCACTGGACTATTGGGTTTATATTGTTACTTCGCTACTGGTAGTTATGGTTATATTACACCATCAAGGGTTACGAAATAGCACTGAAAAGATATACCGTAAAATCCCGGATAAACGCCAACCTGGATATAGGCCCACCCGAATATAGGCCCACTGTGGGTATAATGCAAAAGCCATCCCGCTTTTAAGCCCACCCGAATACAGGCCCACCTAAAAAGACCTTTCTCCGGATATAAGCCCAGTGCCTATAGCCGGGATTTTCCGGTATTTCAAAAACAATATTGTTCTTCTATTTTGTATTTGTTATGTTTTTGGCTCATCAAGAAGGCCTAATTGATTCCGTTTTAACCATAAATATAACTGTGTGCCACTTGAACCTAAACAGTTACCGCTACACTCACAAAATTATTCTAGATACCATAAAATCGCATTTTTATGGTATCTAGAATAATGAGAGGAGATAATTATGGCACATTAAATAATTCCGATTTTACCATAAATAAAACTTTGTGCCACTTGAACCCAAACAGTTACCGGTACACCCCCAAAATTAT
>RDPX01000909.1:13517-23806 GCA_003991215.1 Morbakka virulenta | reverse complement strand
GCTAAGTGTGATTGTTATAGGAAGAAGTCAGTTTTTGGCCAAGCAAATAGGAAACGTATTTGAGTTGCTTTTTTTAAAGTGATTTTGAGTCCTTTTTTAATTGGTTAACTTTGTGGTCTTGGTATTTTCTTTTAAACCCTTCGTCGAAATTCTTAATTGTAGTTTCGCATGTATCCTAAGGTGTTCATGAATTGAATTGTTAATGAATCTAATAACGGAATCAATCGTCGAAGGTTTCAACGAAACAGATGCAAAAATAGATTGAAAAAAGCTGGTAGTAATTTTCCATTGTTCACTTGACCTAAAGAGACGTATGCCCTCTTTAATTTCAAGCTGTTCTTCATTTGACAATACTTTTGTTGGTTCATTATTGTTTAAAATATCTTCAGGTATTTGTTCAAACGTGTCTTTCTCATAGCCTGTAATTACTCTACAGTTCCGTTTATTAATTCTTAAGCCTTTCAACACTTTACATACTTAGCCGTATGAACATTTAACATCAGTTGTCACATTAGCTGTATAACTGCCTTTATTGTTATTCCTAATCAATGGCAAGTTAATTTCTCCTGTAACTGCCTTTTACATCTTCAGATATGGCGTGCAAGCGATTGAAATTCCTTTCCAAAGAAACCATCAACCACTAATAATGTCGAAAAATATCAAAAACTAAACTCAAACATTTTCCAATAAAATCCTTGTCCGACGACGAGTCGATTGATATAAAACTGTATTTGGTATATTACAAAACTAGGCAAAATTTTTGTGATTAGACGAGAACAGTGTGCAGAAAACAATAATAAAAGAAAACAAAAAATATAGAAGAAAAAATGGTTATAATTGAATGGAGTGTAGGAAGTGCAATGGAAATAATGCTAGCTAAAATTGACACCTCCTGCGACAACGCTCGGGGAACTGCCAACCTACTAATATTAATGATATTAAAATGCACATTGAAAGATCAAAAGGACTGGCGCTTTACAAAATGTTGAAAAATTGGTTAACTTGATTTGTATATCAGCATGTTTGCCTAGAGACATAAAAAACCCTGACAAAGACATCCCCACGAGAGGTCGGTCTAATTTAATCGGAGAAAAAGGAATATCCTTCCAAATCTTGTTCTTAATAAAAGAAGCTAATGAAACGATATTGATGAGATGCTGGGTAGCACATGAATGCAAGCGATACAAGATCATAAAGTTTGGGAATATCTATTGAAGCAATCTGTCAAGACATCAGGGGCATGAAAAATCAAGATGGTTGGACAGATGAACTAATCCTTATCAATTAATGGGAAGACAGAACGTTCTACCCGTTATGGCACAGCTACATCTCCAGCTGCCGCAACCTTATGCCCGACTCATAGCTTGTCCAGTAGCCTTCTCAGTAAAAAAGGGTTTTAGGTCTCCCCGTGTTCCCTTTTCCTTACACCAAGCAGCTCAGATAATGCAGAGATACTTTACTCTGTGCCAACGAGGTCAGTGAAGGAGACTTCACGCTGTCCAGAAGTTCTGAATATCACCCGATATTTTTTCAACGCCCATTCTTTGTTGCGCTGAAGTCTTAGTAACCGTTTTTAGCACTCAAAGGACTGAATCTTCCTTTTGTCTTTCTGTCGTTTCATCAATCATAATGACCTAATGAAATGTTAGTTTTTAATCTAAACGGAAGATGCTTTGGTAAAACAATAGAAATGCTAGACGAGTCCTTACTATATTTCTGTCTTTGATCCTGTAATAGGCTGTTTCCATCCATTTTTCCGACCAATTGGGATATTGTTAGTAGCTGGGTAGTTTATAAGCATTAGGTAAAGACTAAGATATAAACACCTTGGTGTTAAAATGTTATATTGAATTGGTAAACATGTACGATAAATACGAATAAATTGGGGCTTTGTCAAAAAGCAGATGAAACTGAGAGAATGATAGGAATGGAGCCTAAAAAACTGATGTGTTGTTGTAGATTAAATATGCCAAATGCTAATGAATTTATCGCTCTTGAAAATAAAAGCTGTGTGCTGCATGTAACCCCATTTGATTTTACAGCAATGAAACTGGAGGGTCTATCTAAAACGAAGCTAGAAACGTGTAGAAATTTATTGATATCAAAAAACAAATTTTGCTGTCAATTTTCTTGCCTGTTAGACTAAAATATGAACTTGGGTAAAAGGAAGGATAATGAGATAGGGATAGAAAAATGTAGTTGACAGGGTAGAACTCGTGGTTTTCATCATATCACATCACATCGCATCATACTTTGTGTAATGATGGTAATGGGGTCAATTTTAGCGTGTCAAAAATTATCCGACAGGACCCGTTAGGCCCAGGGTAAACTTTTTAAACCCTGCATCATTTTACCATACTAGTGGACAATATTCTGCAGGCAAAATGACATTTCTGTGGATGTTTCAAAACTGGTGTTTGAAAGCTTGCGGAGGTTATTTCTCGTGGGGGGTTTTTGTTTTAGGGTTTTTTTACATGTTCCTTGAATATTATCAGACATATCTATGACAATACTCAATTTCGGTAGTAATTGATGGTAACTTTACCAACGGATTTAAAGTAAAGGTTGGTGTACGGCAAGGATGTATTCTTTCACCCACATTATTCAACCTGCTTCTTGAATTCGTAATGGATGAACTATCCAGCTTGACCAAATTCCATCTTCGGTCAAATATGTCATCAGATGTGCGGTATGCAGATAAAACCACTTTAGTATCATTGATTTTCGAGAAACGTCAGCTATCTACAAATGAACTTGAAAAAGCATGTAACAATTGGGCCTGAAAGTAAATGTTACCAAGTGCAAAGTAATGTGAAAAAAATGAAAAAGAAGTAACCATCAGTGGTGAAAATGTGGAAAAAGTTGACAACTTTGCATTTTGGAGTTCGGTTGTCCCAAACACAAGTGATGACATCAATACAAGAATCGCGCTCGCATCATCGGCTTTCGATAGATTAAAACACTCCATCTGGAACAGCAGACAACTCTCCAACTCTTTAATGATGAGACTGTATTATTCTCTCATCGTCCCCATTGTCATCTATGCCTCTGAAACCAGGACAGTACGAGCAGAAGATATATAAAAACTAACTGTTTTTGAAAACGACTGTCCTGAAAACATGCTCCTGAAAAGGCGTATTGACAAAGTGAGAGTGAGCACCATTAGAAAAACACTCAGCTGTCAAACAACAATTATTAAAATGGCAAAGAAAAAATGACTAGTCTGGTTTCGTCACGTCATCAGAAGAGGTGATGCAAGTAACTAACATTGTGCCTACAAAGAAGACTTTGATGGGAAAAGACCCAGGGGTAGACCCCCCAAAGCGATGATAAGACCAAATAGAAGAGTATTTCAACATGCCTCTTCCTACAATTAAGAGAATGGCTGCTCATCGAGATAAATTGAAAGAAAATGCTAAGAAGAAATGTGCAAGGATTTGAGAAGATTATGCAAAAAAAAAATCAACTCCAGTTCCTTAAATGCTTTAATTTCATTACATGTTTCACACACGTTTTCATATCTCGACAAAAACTTAGACGCATTGTCCGATGATATACTAATAACAACAAATGCAGACAGCAAAGACGTCATACTCACAGGGCACCTCAGTTGTAATGAGTTAGTAGCATCTGAATAAAAAAATCACTGACATTATCGCTGGTAGTCATGCAGATTGTGTATCAACAGCCAGCGTTCATTCAACTACAATCAGTGACCATGAACTGATGGGAATCACTCATTAAATGAATTGCAAACACTTTGTTTTGAGACATATCTTAACTCGTAACCAGAAAACCTATAACGAGTCGAATTTCAAAGCAGATGCAGCCAATATTCACTGAGACTGTTATTATCCAAGGTTTTAAAGCTAAAAGGAATGGCTTTAATAACCGGCTAATGCAATGTGTAGACAAATATACTTCGCTTTAAAATAAAAGTAACTATAACATAGTGCCCTTGACTTACCTCAGAAATTAAATCAAATATAAGAGAAAACAATTTTAATTCAGAAAAGCTACAAGGACTTGGGGCGGATCTTGATTGATCCACATATCTGAGAATGAGGAACAAAGTCACATTGATGATGATGAAGAACAAAGAACATTGCAATAGAATCGTATTTAAAAAATATAATAAGTTGCCAAAAGAGTTTTATAAAAAAGTTCAAGGTTTTATTATGTATTAAGTAGATATGGAAGACTAAATATTGTTTTGTGAAAAATGATTGATAAAATTTAAAACTATAAACAATTTAAAAAAGGTAAAATGAAATGAGTTTCAAAAATTTTATAAAGTAAGTGTCCTTCTGAGGATGTATGCTGTACTATTTAAGACTATTTTCTGGATTTTTGGCAACTGGATATTTCCTGGTATTAGATTAACAAATTTATGGGGTCTGTTTTACACCATATCAAGGGCTCCTACGATTACTGGAATTGTCTTCTTTCTCACGTTCCACATTCGGCTTACTTCTATTTCTAAATCTTTGTATTTGCTACGTTTTTCGAATTGTTTGGCTGCGATGTTATTGTCCGATGAAACGCTCGGCACAATTCGTCGATTTAAATAGATTGCCACTCTTGTTATTCAACCTCACTCATCCTTTCCTCCTGTCTGCATACCTAAGTAGATTCTTGGTTGTACTTTTTTTTTCTTATCCGAGATGCCATTCCAAAACTTCTCCATGTCCTCTTTCTCAGGTGGCTCTTTTACCTCGATCATACGCTTCCACATTCCATTTTTAGCATCATTTTTGAAGATCTTGTTCTGTCTATAAAACTTATTCCGTTTACCAAATCTTCTCAATCGCTGCACTTTCACTTGTATTTTTTGTCTTAAGACTTCTTTGGTCGTATCTAGAGACTTTATCAATAATATTGTATTTCCTTTTTCCTTTCCTGCTTGTCTTAGTTTTAACGTCTGTTCCTTTCGTTAATTCATCAAGAATTGATATCCCTGCCCCCAAAGACTCTGTTTCCTTCTTTATTTTCATTTTCCATTTTGGTTCCTTATTAACCTGTTTTTGTTTCTTCTTTTTTATTTTAGTCCCTAGCTTTTGGGTGGCAGCTTTTGCTGTTGAGTATATTAGGTTGTTGATGGAGGTTAAATCTTTCTGGGTTTCATTAACTATCTCGCTTAGCGCAACGTTATAAAGCTTAATAGTAAGGTTTGTTTTTGAAGAGAATGTTAGCTTAGACATTGTGCCCCTCTTTTCCATCGCAGTCTCTTCAGTGATTGCAAGCTCACGTGTTATGTCTTTACGGGCAGCCTGTATCTTTTCTCTGTTTTTTTCAACGAAATCATCAATAACCACAACCATGTATTCACTTCTATGTACTTCTTCATTAGCTCCTCTCACTTCACGTATTCTATTCTTATTCTGCTCAGGTGTCAAATTTACTAGTTCAATTATAGATTCTCGATTTTCATGTCCAATATCAACCTCAGGTTCTTCAGTTGTTTCATTTTGAATTTCATCCCGTATTAGATCAATTTGCGCGTCATTCAATCTCTTTTTTACAAAAATATCTCGACGTGCGTTTGCGAGTGTATTACCATCGAGGTTTTCATGATTTCTTTTCCTGTTATTTTTCTCCATTCAGAGTAAGTTTGTTCGGTCAAGTTTCTATTAGTGTTCTTTTAAATGATATAAAGTGCCCTTGGAGCATTGTTATAATCCTCTGTAGTCCATCTAACTCTACTTTCTTTTGATTTTGTGCGCATCACTGCAGGTCCAGGGTTGGGGATACCTTGGTTCCGATTACCTTGCAGATCATTCGCAGAGGAGAAACTAGACCGAATCAAAAAACTTTCCACCTCAGTCTAGCTTCGCCCTGCGTCCCTTGTTGGCCCGCGCGACGGGTGAGGCGGTATGATTTACTTCTTATTTTCATTATTACTTTTATAATCATCAATTTGCAACTGTTGCACTGGTAGATTTAAGCCATTCTGTGTGGTAGAGAGCCGGTTAAAACCAGTAACCAAAGGTCTCTCATCATAGTCTTTCCCTTTCAGTGTTCTAATACTTTGCACAAAATCCTAGCTGTTCCCAACAGATCTATTTTCTGGACTTCGGAATGTTGATCTCAATCCCAATTTTTTCCATGTATTTAGTGAATTTTATTTATTATTATTATTATTATTATTATTGTTATTATCATCAAAATCATAACTATTATTAATTTTAAAAAGACATACACGATCATGAGCAGGAACAAGGTAGTAATAACTTCTTTGAGTCTGTCAGTCTATCAGAATAAGTCAATCGTGTCATGTGAAGAAGATTTTAGTCTAAAACCCAAAGATGCTAGCTGTGTTAGCAAGAATCAGGAGAGGGTGATCGATAAAAGATTACTAGGTAACAAGCGATCAAAAGAAAAAACATTCTGTTGTAAATAAAAACCTCATATATAGAAGATGTTATGTTATTCTGAAAGAGGTATGATCACAGCCTGCAGTTACCGTTACATCAACGCAAAAACTGTTTTGATATTTAAACGGATGAGTAGAAATAATTTGAAAATATGTTGAAGCATGTTACACACTTCGAGAGAGAAAGTTCGTCGAAAGTCGAAAGTTCGAGAAAGACGACTGCCATCGCCAGGAGGCCTGACGATGGGAGAAGTCGCTTTTTTTCCAATCAAAGGCGCGATTTTGTGTCCCGCAGTGTTTCAACTATTTCATGATTCTTGGTGTTACTGTTTGAAGAGCTCTGTTATGTTCTTTTTTTCTTTGACCCAAGAAACGCTTTGATTTGCCAATGCAGGTGCCAGGAAAGTCTTTACAGAGAGGAACAAAGTAGTTTAGAGACCACAAGGTGAAGACTCTCCTGCCTTTTGCATGGGCGAATCAAGGCTTTTTTTAAAAAACATGTTTTGATATCATTAAAACGTTTCTTTTAGTTTCCACTTGGTATGAATTATTCAGCATTTCGACTTACAAAGCGAGAGAAATGTGTGAAATGTGGAATCTGTTTATCACAGGATTATTCAAGGATTGAAAAAAGTCAATATCGTTATGCTGCCGTATGTAAACTTTTACAAAATAACCAATAAACTAGCTGATTTCAATTGATTCAAAGGCATGAAGTAGAACAGGATAAAGTTTTATGGTGAAAAGGGAAGGAGTTTTTGGGCTACAAAAAATTTTTTTTTTCTCTCAAATGATTTTGTTTCAGAATGGGATTCTTGCTCAGCACTGTTGGTCGTCAAAAGAAACCTTGCCAAACAGCTGAAATGACAGCTACACTTTCTTGTGGAAGTGTGCAAAGTAAATATGGCTTGTAAATAAAAAAAAAATTGAATTCAATTGAAATAAAAATTCAATGAAAAATATTTAAACTAACATTGTTTTTCAGAAGATGAAGCCTTGATAAAGTTTCACGAGCGCTGGTTGATTGGTAATGAGTTGGAAATATTCACACAAATAACATTACGAAATAAATGAAAGCAGACATATAGGTTTGATGAAAAACTATGCCATTTTCTTTCCCTTCTTTTCCTTTTTCTTCTACTACTACTACTACTACTACTACTACTACTACTACTACTACTACTACTATTATTACTACTACTACTACTACTACTACTACTACTACTACTATTATTACTACTATTACTACTACTACTACTACTACTATTACTATTATTAATACTACTACTACTACTACTACTACTACTATTATTACTACTATTACTACTACTACTACTACTACTACTACTACTACTACTACTACTACTACTACTACTACTACTACTCCTGCTTCTTTTTCAGCCACCTTTTCCGTCACCACCGACATATCGCCTCCAGAAATACTTTCATTTTATTCCATCTTGTGTTTTTCTTGCAGATGTCCCCATTGGTGTTCCCTCAAGGTCGTCTCTCAAATGCACTTCCGACCTTCCTTTAAGTTCATAAAGTCCCTTGGTATTCACTCTGTTGTTCATCCTGTTCTTGGGTCTAGCTCATTGCGACTTTGTTTCTTTTATGATTTGTATTGATCACTTCATGCTCCTCTGAATAACACAGAGTTTTTGTGTTTCTTTTGTCATGAGTGATCGTGACTTTAAGTTTTAAGCCATTGTTGGGAAGATGACTTCATCTTTAATCTTCCTATTTAAGCACATGGACGTTGACAAAATCTTCACATCCAGCTCTTATCCTTCGACCGACTTTCCCTGCTATCTTATTTTCTGGTGTAGTGATTCAATGTATTAATTCAACTTGTATTAATTTACTTTATTGATAAGGTCATTATTAATTGCAAAAACAGCAACACACGGAGCAGAATGTTGGGTATTTAAGAAAGCCGACAGCAGGAAAATTGCTGCTTTTGAATTGTGATGTTACCGTAGACTTCTTCGTATAAGTTGGGTTGAGAAACGTACAAACGAATGGGTTCTGGAGAAGATTGAACCATGCCGAAGACTGTTGGACAACATCAATGACAGAAAATTACGATTTTTGGGACATGTGTCCAGAACAGACGGCCTCACAAAAGATCTGTTCTTTGGCACAAGCCCCGGAAAAAGAGGGCGTGGTAGACCAAAAACAAGAATGTCAGACAAAGTGAAGCACATTGCGGACATTAGCATGGTTGAGTTGCTTAGAATGTCGCAGAACCGGAATCAATGACGACGATTCGTGAAGAGTGCCACGGCTGGTCAGTAATGACCATTCCGTTCAAGAGAGAGTGAGAGTGAGAGAGAGAAAGAGAGAGAGAGAGAAAGGGAAAGAGAGAGAGAGAGAAAGGGAAAGAGAGAGAGAGAGAGAGAGAGAGAGAGAGGGAGAGAGAGAAAGAGAGAGAGAGAGAGAGATATGAAACCGTTGCTCATGTTCTATCTGAATATGATAAACATAAACAGAAACAATATAAACATTGGAGGCATGACGCCGTTGCTAAAGTTATTCATTGGGATTTATGCAGGATGAGTAATCTATCCCATGATGAAAAGTGGTATGAACATAAACCCCAATCAGTGACTGAAAATCAGAAAGTTAAAATACTGTGGGACTTTCAAGTGCAGACCGATAAACATCTTAAATACAATCAGCCTGATATCATAATCTTTGACAAACTAACAAGAAATTGTTTAATTATAGACGTTGCGTGTCCCTTTGATACACGGGTTAAAAATAGAGAAACGGAGAAAGTTAATAGGTATCTGGGCTTGAAATGGGAGATCAAAAGAATTTGGGATTGCAGTAACAGCAAAGTTATTCCAATAGTCATTGGAGCGTTAGGTACGGTAACAAAGAGTTTCCGAGGATGGCTAAATACCATATGCCCAAATGTATCCTTTGGAACTCTCCAAAAAGCCTGCCTACTTGGGACCGCAAGGATTCTTCGATGCGTTCTGAAAATATAAGGCTACAGGTAGCAGCTTGATATTTCTTGGTTTTTATGAAATTCCTGACATTACAAGCAAGACAATATTTGAGTCTCTTTTGGATATTTGGAACAATTTTCAACTTTTTTCAAAAGTAATGAAGTTTCTTGATTGATTCCTACTAAATCTGGTGTGGTGAGTTCGAAAATGACCATCATTTTCTTCCTATACGTCCAGATCTTTTTCTATGAATATTGGCCAAAATAACAGATTTTCATGTTTTTCACATTTACTCATCAGTGTTTGCATTCATGAATTATCGGCTTTGATTGGCATATTTTCTGACTGCATTCGAATATAATAAAAACAAAACATTCAAAGGATAGCAGGGACCCAGCGTTCTTGAACAAACAAAGTGATGTATAGTGTGTCTAGACCAGCTGGAAGCGATATCAGAAGCCAAGCCCCTGTGTAAACAATATGCAAAAATTGTAACAATAAGATAAGGAAATAAAGGCCATTTCTTGAATAGCTCACAAATATTATGATGTTATAGAAACCATTTAATGACAATAATCTTTATGGTCTGAATCAGTTTGTTATCCATAAGAGTACCATGCACAACCCAAACCTTGGATATTCAGCTACCAGTTTCTCAAGGTTGCTGCTCACAGACGCAATTGAATAAACGATCCAGACTCGTTCTGTTATGTGTGTGGAAGCTACACATTCCTTCAGCGTCGATTAGATATCAACAGCTTCCGTTAAACAAGCATATTTTGCTTACTTTGAACTAAGATAAGGCGACCAAGACAAGTCATGGGCTCCACACAAGCTTTGCAGGACTTGTTATGAAAAGCTTAGGCAATGGAGCGAAGGAAAAAAAGTAAACATGCCATTTGCAATTCCAATAATTTGGAGAGAGCCGAAGGATCACAGTTCCGATTGCTACTTTTGCA
>RDPX01000903.1:8243-18278 GCA_003991215.1 Morbakka virulenta | reverse complement strand
TTTTCGCTGCCTTCTGTTGGGGCGTAGTGGATGACGAGTGTTGTTTTTGGGTTGCCGTTAAAGATGGCGGTGATAATTCTGTTATTGACTTGTCGTACATCCGAAAGTGATTGTTCGACTTTCTTGCTGATTAGCAGTCCAACACCTCCGCTGGTTGCTCCGTTTGAATTTCTCCATGCGCTTGATGTTATCAGTGTGCAGTTGTCTAGTGATTGTATAAGGACGGGATCATCTTCATGGAATATTTTATGATCTACTATACCGAGAATGTCTAAATTACAATTATTGAAGTTGTTGGCGAGTTCTAAAAGTTTGTCTGAGGTTCTGATTGTTCTTACATTGAGTGTTGCGATCTGAATATAAGTTTTGCATCTGAGCAGTGGGTTCCCTTTGTTCTTGCTATTTTCCGGTGTTTCCCTTCCTTTCGGGTTTGAGGAGGCACCATCATTTGTCCTCGGGTTACAAGGAGTAGCAGGAGTTTCGGGGAGGGTGTTAGCAGGGGCTTTAACCCTGGTGCTGTTTTGTTTTGTCTTCATATTTGGGTTTCAATTGCTCTTTACAACACGGGGCGCAACTCCACATGTTGTAGCAGTGTTCTCTGACTGAACTGGTTGATCCTGACCGTTGACCGTGTGATTGTTGCTCATCCGCTCAGCATCGAATACAATTCACCGTTGATAAACTTGATTCTTCCGCTGAAATTGTACATCCACCTCGCTTCACCTGTAACCCTAGGCAGGGTGGCAACCGGGTACTATGTCTTGCCAAAGGGCAGCCCGGGATTTTGTCCGGCACTGCTTATTCACCATATTCGCAGCTCACCTCTATATCTAGAGGCCTTTCCCTGATCCGCAACCTGGGGAGCCGGTGGATGGGAGTTGTCATCACCACACCACAATGATATTACAATAACCAATTTCTACAAACCCCCAAATGCACCCGGTCCTTTATTCAGGGGATTTTAACTACCATCACACATCCTGGGGCTATCAAACAAACAACCAAGAGGGCGAAGCCCTCCACCAGTGGGCAAGCACTGTGGACCTTAAGGTGTTCTTCGACCACAAACAGCCTAAAACGTTCAACCCAGTTGCCTGAGGTACGACTACTAACCAAGATTTATTATTCTACTTGTTCGATGCAAACGGTTTCATACTACACCCTTCCCACAACATCGGTGGACATTTTCCAAAGTCGCAACATCGGGCGACTATCTTATACCATCCTGCCCTGATAAAGTACACACCAAGTGCTCCACTCCCACGTTGGAATTTTAACAAAGCTGACTGGGCTCGTTTTAAAACAGAATCTGCTAGCAGATGTGACCATCTTCCCTCGCTCGATACTACTGATACCAACGCCTGCTACATTGCCTTTAAAAATAAATTGTTAAAATTGGGTTAAAACACCGTTCCTAAGGGGCGCCATTTGCAATGAGCTGACAAAGGTTCATGAACAGGCGCATTCGACAGCAAAACGACAAGAAACTACAAACAAAATAATAGATAATCTCACCACAAGGCGTAAGAAAGCATGAACATGAAATACTCCAGCAAAAGAACCTGAGCAACCTTTAGCAAATTCACGAGCAGGAAAAATTTATCTTCTAACCTGCACTCCCTTAGCGCAAATGAAGTTGCGTCTTGCCTCTTGAAGAATAGTAAGTTTGATAAATCTAATCGTGAATTCACTAGAGACGTGAACCGACAACTAAAGATAGTATGGAATGCTCCTTCAACTGACCAGAACTTGTATAGTGACTTTTCCATCGATGAAATCGTAGCCACTATTGAGACTCTGAAAGCTGGTAAGCCACCTGGCCCTGACAATTTACACCCTGAATTCTTCCTAAACCTCCATGAGAACTGCATACAGTGGCTTCAGGCACTTTTCAACCACTGCTTTCCCTCGAAAAAGTTTCTAAAGTTTGGAAACTTGATAAAGTCCTAGCTGTTCTTAAGCCAAACAAGCCAAAAGAAAGCGCCAAGAGCTACAAACGTATCAGCCTTCTGTTCATAGTCTGTAAACTCTACGAGCGCCTAATTCTTAACCACATTCAACCCATTGTTGAATCTATTCTCCCAAACGAACAAGCAGGTTTTAGACAAGGACGCTGTAACCTTGATCAAGTTGCACTATTGACGGAAGACATTGAGACTTCTTTTGACAAACAAATAAAGTCTGGTATCGTCCTAGTCAACCTATCTGCTGCTTACGACACAGTCTGACAGCTTGGGCGTACTCTGAAACTACTAAGAACCATACCCAGTAAAGAGATGGTACTTGTGATTATGTGCATGGAATCTCAACGTCGGATTCATGTACATATTGGGAAGAAAAAGTCTCGCTGCATAACACTTATCAATGGTGTCCCTCAAGGCTCCGTCATCGCGCCTACACTTTTCAATCTGTACACCTATGACATTGCTGACACGATCAGCCACAAGTACATCTACGCAGATGACATCGCCCTTATGTACAGTGGTAAACAGTTTCAGGTCATCGAGAGAACCTTATCTCATGACCTTGAAAAACTGAGAGTCTACTTTCAAAACTTGCGTCTCAACCTAACTACATCTAAACCTGTTGCAAGCACTTGCCATCCAAACAACAGTCAAACTGACTGCGAACTCAGAGTTACAACCTCAGGTGAAAGGATCCAGTTCGATAAAACTCCGAAGTATCTCGGTGTGACTCTTGACCAAACACTTTAACATATAAAAAGCATTTACAAAACGAAAAAAACAACCAAAGGCTGTAACCTGCTAAAGAGACTTGCCAGTAATTGCTGAAGTGTTGAGGGTACTGTTCTCCTGTTTGGAGTCAAAGCCATCACTGCAGGAAGCTTGACGTATCCTTCAACGAATGAAGGAGACTAGTTAGCGGCTCAATCAAATCCACTCCTGCGGCGACTCCTTCCAGTTCACTGTGGCCTCCAGCCTCCAGCGTCCAGACATCCCAAGGGACAGGAACATTCTAAGCAAGGTGCAATGAAAGATTTGCATTTGTTTCATCAGCCTGGAAGGTCTCCTTTAGTTAACGTTCGCCTCAAGAGCAGAATGCCTCTATCTACTCAAATGCACATCCTGTTAAATCAAATCAACGAAAACATGTCTCCTGACCTATGGATGAAATTCATGTGGAATAGAAGTTGAAATAATTCCAAGTGCATGAATTTATTTCGACACATTCAGAACGACCTGCAGGCTGAAAAACCTGACCTCAATCGAAGCCACTGGGTCCTCCTAAACCGAATTCGCTCTGGCTATGGTCGACATGCCAGCTACATGCATAAAGTTGGTCTAAGTGGCAAGCCAAACTGTGTATGCGGTGACGTACAAACACCTCAACGTGTACTGAATTGCCGTACGATAGGCATCAGAGGTGATATCAGCACTGTTGATGACGAATTTCGAAATTGGATGAATAATAACAACTACAACTGTAATAAAAATAACAACTAGCAGATATTTAATTTTTTATACTTTTTACATAGTTTCTTATAAGTTCGTACGAATATATATATACCTCACAACTTCCACCTCTATCACCTCTTGTAAAATTTAAGGTCTTTCACTTCATATGATAACTCGTTTACCTGTGGTGTTACACCGACTTTTACTACACAAGTCTTTGCTTTTTTCTCTTGTGCACTTTAGGTTCTTCAACACATATGCCACTTCTCACATCCCTTCTGGAATTACTGTCTTTCACTTAAATGTCTCTTATTTCATGTCTTGACGCTTTAGGTATTTTGTTTCACAAACGACGTCTTCAAACACTAGGGCTAGAACTAGGGCGTTTCAATAAACATGTCACATCTCACACAAGACTTGTCTTACCTTCTTCTTCCCTCTTCTAGCTTTATCCCACATTCAGCGTAGCATCGCTTAGGGAGTCAATCTTCTCCACCATGCTCAATCCAGGGCGTCATCCCCTTCTACCCCAACTCTCTTAAGTCCTGTCGCATGCATTCTACCCACATT
Source organism: Morbakka virulenta (assembly GCA_003991215.1). NCBI lineage: Eukaryota > Metazoa > Cnidaria > Cubozoa > Carybdeida > Carukiidae > Morbakka > Morbakka virulenta. The sequence goes on along the minus strand of RDPX01000903.1, from coordinate 14,292 downwards.
AGCACGGGGCGTCCTATTCTTCTCCCTCCATTTTTTCCCCAGCAGACACTTCTCTACTTACCTTTTAACATGCCCGAACCACCTCAACCGTGCTTTTTTTGATCTCTTTGTGATGTTCTCAACATCCTTCCTCTCTCTAATATGTCCACATGCCCATCTGTACATTTTCATCGCTGTCAGTTTCAGTCTCTTGGTATCCTGGACAACAAGTGACAGAGTTTCCAGTACATATAGCATTGCTGGTTGCACTATCATCTTGTTTATTTACCCTTCACACTTGGTGCAATATTTTTGTCGTAAAGAACTCCGGTTATCTTTTTCCAGTTATTCCAGTCACATTGAATTCTTCGGGTAATCACCGCATTCACCCCACCATCGTTCTGTAATGGGCTTTCCAACTATTTAAACTCCGTTACCTGTGGTATCTGTGTCGAATGCATCTCGATAATTCTTTATGCTGCACCATGCAAACACATGTACTCAGTCTGATCGTAATACCTTTACTCCTCTCCTCTTGAGATCTGCTCTCCATTGTTCCAGATCTTCTGCTATCTCGCTCTTTTTCATTGCACAGAGTCTGCAAACATCATTTGTCATGGAGCTTCCTTTCTGATTTCCGCATTCAAAGAGTCCGTAATGATTGCAAACAGTAATATGCTCAATGTGACAAAGTTTTAATAATTTGGACTGTTTTATCAAATATAAAATTATCTTTACAATTGACTGCAAGAACCGAACTAACACCTTCAGCTTCGAAAAGAAGAGACGCAATTTTTTTTGTTCTCCCTCGATTTTGGAATTGTATTCAGGTTGTGCATGCATCGTTAATCTTCATTGCGGTTGTATTATTCAAGTCTTTTAAGTGGGTTTCATTGAAATGTCAAACATTTAAAAAACAATTCATTAGTTTTTACTCTGTTCTTTCTCACACTAAACTCTGTTCTTCAAGCATGCCCTTCATTTTTATGATCAAAACATCCTTGCTTTAGTTAAGTGGGAATCATCCTTTCACAAAGCTTTTAAAAGCTTTTAAAGAGAATTGATCTTTCAAATGAAAAGCATGTCATGGTGATACTTTGAGCAAATAAAACGTTTTGAAAAAGAAATGTGTGACAAGGGAATTTTCACGTAGTCGAATTCATCATAAAAGGGATTGGAAACTCTTTAGTTTTTGTTGTACATGTCTTCTTATGATTATAACATTCAAAATATCCTGAGGATGGTTAAACCAGGCCAACTCTTCATGTTACGAAAATCAAGACAACAAAGAGAGAAAAGCAGAAGCAACGCTCCAAGTAAGTACTATATTTAATATTTATTTGTTTTGAATTTTTTAACAAGCAAGAATGTCATTTAAAAAGAGAGAGGATTTGGTTTTGTAGCTTCTGAAAGTTTGGCCAACATCATATTGTGTTTTTTCTAACAGCCGCCATTATGCCATATCTTTACGTAATTCAAAATGGTAGATTTCTTCTTTGCAAAGGCTTATCAGCTGAAATATCTTGTCCCAGTTGAGTGTAGTCTTTTGAAGGAGTGATTTAGGTACTGGTCGAAAAGTAGCTGAATATACTACTTGTTGTAATTATGGAGCACGCCTCCACAAAATGATGTCGAGGATGCCACCTTTTGTCCCAATTCTGTTTTTATTTTATAGAAGATCGCTAAATTGAGATTTACAGAGATTTACTCAAATAAAGAGATTTACAATTGTAATCAATCAGGAAATATGGTAGCTAATCCCTCTAATTTTACTTATAAATTGAATCTTACGATAAAACCATAAATTCATATTTCTACAATGAGGCTACTCAAAATATGAAGGAATCAAATTTTTACTTACAAACTGAATTTGACTGTTCCATTGGACAAACTTTAATTTAACAAGTCATGATAGTATTAATTATTAATTATCAATTATTAATTATTTTACATCTATTGAGAGCTTTGTGTAAAAACAGATTTGTTAGTCATGAATGACCATAAATGTTTGTTTACAAAAACATTAACAACAATCCAAAGTTCGTTATGAAAGATACACGTTTTTTGTAACTTAGTAGTCATACAAAGGGATGTACATCAATCTTGAAATAAAAATCAAATTAGAATCATTCAAATGGGGAACCACAGTGGTATGAGAATAGAAATACGAGCAGAATAAAAACAGCACTCTTTTTTCAAGCAATAGAGGTACTATAATATAGGAATAAGCTTAGCACGAATCTTGCCATTCTTCTTAAACAGTTGAAAATTAATGACTTTTGATAAAGTGTTCCTCAGGGGATTTTGGTATCCCATTTAAACTATGCATTAGATCACGACTTTACTGCTATTGAAAATCTGTAACTTTATTTACTCTTAGTACCATGTAATGTTTGGCAGACCAAAGTATAGGTAGACACTAAATATACTTTGAATAGATCTTCATCGTTAAAAAGAATGCTGACTATTTACTATGACTATTTACTATTACATGCATATGTCATCGCATAATGAGGTGGTCATTAGGTGTGATGCCACTAGACAGTATTCCTAATGACCACATTCGAGAAACATCCCATACTAGGAGAATTAGAGACAAGATGAGGGAGTCAAGACTTGGCTGGTACGGCCACATAGCAAGGTGTGATGCAGATAATGTAGGAAGGAGAGTACTGAGTTATGAAGTACCTGGCAGAAGGCGAAGAGGGAGGCCGAGGTTAAAATGGAAGGACGTGATTGACAGAGATATTGAGGCTGTTGGTGTGAGGGATGCTGATGTGACAAACAGAACAGGCAGGAGACGGCTGATCCGCTGTGGCAACTCCCAACGGGATATAGCCGCAAGAGAAAGAAGAATAAGAATGCAGTTGTCATCAATAACCCTTGTCATCTTTTTATTGTCCATTATCAGTACATAGTGTGTTTACACCTTTTGTGTTTACACCCATAACAGGCTGATTTATGTGTTGGTTTTCCATTTATCTATTGTCAGGTCTTCTTTTCTTGCATGCTACTGGTACAATTAACTTCAATACTTGGCTTGATCTTCCTAAAAAGATTAGTTTTCTGCTTGATAAGATATAATATAAGTTTGCAGATATGAATGATGTGAAGGTCCTCTATAAGATAAGAACATGATAACTGTTGTTCAGTAAGGTAATCACACATCTTCTTTCTAAATAAAGCCATATTTATATCATAGGACTAATTAAATATAATAATTAAATAGGTCTGTTTTAGAACAAATGTCAGTGAAATCCACTTATCCTGACAAGCTGAAAGAAATAGTCTAATCGTTTCAATGACATCTTTATCATTACAGCTCTAGTAAAGTAGGGCTAAAGTAACTGTCTAGTAGTGCTCTTTTATTGAAGCATTATGACTTGTCTGAGGTTTTTACACTTCTAGGCTATGCAGGGAAAGAGGTCATGAATTAAAATCCCCATGCACACAGTCTGGTGAATATTTTTTTCTTTCAAATTCTTAGTCCTTCACAGATTCAACTACAATTTCACAATTAAGGTCACAAAACATTTTTAGCCTTTTTATCCTGCAATTCCATTTTTATTCTTGAGGAAACAATTCAACATTAGTAAGTGCAAAACAACGACCTTTTTTTTTCTTCTTCTTCTTCTTCTTCTTCTAGCTTTTCCCGTCAGGGGTCGCTGTGTCTGACACTAGCTTCTTCCATCTCGACCTGTCTTGGGCGTCAGTCGGCGAGGCGCCTACTCGCTTTATGTCGTCTTCAACACTATCACTCCATCTTCTCTTCGGACGTCCCCGTCTCCTTTTCCCCGGTATGACCATCTCCATTACTCTCTTCCCGACGTAATCCTTGTCCTTTCTTCGTACGTGTCCAAACCATCTGAGCCTTCCTTACTGGCATTTGGCAATTACGCTTCCTACCCCCAACGCTGCTCTACTCTCTCCGTCCTGACATGGTCTTTTCTAGTCCACCCGCAGCTGATACGATTCATTTTGTTTTCAGCTGCTTCCATTCGCCTCTCTTGGTTTCTGGTCAATGGTAGGGTTTCCGTGGCGTAGGTCATAGCGGGTTGCACAATTGCTTTCTGTAGCTTGCCTTTGACTTTTCTGGGGACTTTTGAGTCGCAAAGGACTCCGGTCAAGCGTTTCCAGTTCACCCATCCTGCTTGTATCCGTCTTGTATTCGTCCAAAACAACGACCATATTATACAAAATTATCAATACGATGTTTCCGGTGTTCCATTACCACAATTTTCTCTTCTAGAAATTTGATTTGGTTTGTCAACGTAACTGTTGTATAACTTTTTAAAGCAAACTTTCCAAACAGGCTCACCTAATTCCTTTATGCTAGCTTTCTGAATCTAATATTTCTCAAAATTCTTTCTCAAGATTTTGTCTTCAGATTTCAGGAGACAATCATTTAGATTACCTTTGATTGGTAGATTTGCAATTACTTCTTGTGTAGGAGATAATGCTTTCTTAATCACAAAGTAGAATCTTCACTTCACAATTTGCCGTAACAAACACTTGTGAGCCCCTGCCATGGCAGTATTCTGCCTCTCTTGTACAATGCAAAAGAGGAAAATTGCATATCTGGTCCCCTAACATCTACGAAACAACATTTTTCTTTAACCAATTATGATCTCTAACTAATTATGATCTCTAACTAATTATGATCTCTAACTAATTATGATCTCCAACTAATTATGATCTCTAACTAATTAGGATTTCTAACTAATTATGATTTCTAACTAATTATGATCTCTAATTAATTATGTTCTAAAATATAATTTTTTTTAGTGTAAGTGTACCGTTACCATATGTACAGTGAAAATTATCCTTCTTCTTTACCTTCACCTATCCCGCAGTCTGGATGACCGTGAGTACAACACCAATAAGCTTGCAACCATGCCTCTCCAATCCTCTCAGCCTCTCACTTTCCTCATGGCTTCATCCAATGTACAGTGTGTCTACTCTGAAATGTTGTCCTCCCATCTCTTCCTCGGTCGTTCTCTCTTTCTTCCTCCTTGAACCGTGTCTTGTAGGAATGTCTTGGTAAGTTCATGTGATCTTGTTACAAGTCCGTACAACTTCAATTTGCGTTTTGTGACCTGTGGTCAGGAGTTCTTTGTAAGGTCCTATGGAATGCCTTAACCCCCTTTTCACTTCCTTATTGGTTACATGATCTTTGTAGGAGATGCCGAGGAGCTTTCAGAAGCATCTCATCTCTGTTGCTTGTATCTATCCTCTTCTCAGTGTCTGCTGTCAATTATCCTAAGAATGTATAAATTCCATCTTCTATTGTAACGCACATTCTTATGCACTAGAATTTTATACGATGGTAACAACAACAGATCTCGTCTCACCAATGGATATTTTTAGTATTGCTTAGATTTCACTCGCTACCTCGATGTTCTTATCAATTTAAGGATTTTATAATTTCCATTATTATTCTATCATAGACTCATAGATTTCATAAATGGCATAATTTCCTTTGAACCTCAATATTCACTGACCTTCAGTGGTTTCGTCAAAGATTGGTTCATTTGTTTCAGGGCCAGTTTTGCATAAATCGTTTCATTTCATTGTTAAATTCATCGTATTTTCTATGACAGTTATTTCCAACTCTTTTTACATCGTCATTTTGTGTAGATTTGTCCTTTAATCTCTTTTCCTTGAATAGATTCATCTTTTCTGCACCTTCAATCAATGCTGATTTTGTATTTTTCCATGTAATCATACCTTTGTCTTTGGAAAATGCATACATACTGTTTCACAACAACAGTTCATTTTTAACTTGAAGCTCTTATAAACCATGTATGATCAGGTCTCTTTCCAATCATCATACTTTTACTTTGTATCAGTTAATTCCCAGTTTCCAAAGAAGGTACATTACATACATTACATACATTACATACATTACATACATTACATACATTACATACATTACATACATTACATACATTACATACATTACATACATTACATACATTACATACATTACATACATTACATACATTACATACGTTACATACATTACATACGTTACATACATTACTTACGTTACATACATTACTACATTACA
>RDPX01000901.1:6248-17231 GCA_003991215.1 Morbakka virulenta | reverse complement strand
TTTTTTTTGTGTCTTTTTTTTTGGCTTTTGTTTTGGCCTTTGTTTTTGCCTTTGTTTTTGGCCCTTGTTTTGGCTTTTTTGTTTTTTGGCTTTGTTTTGGGACTTTGTTTTGGGCCTTTGTTTTGGCCTTTGTTTTGGGACTTTGTTTTGGGAATTTGTTTTGACAGTGAGAAATTTCATGGCCGGATGCCCTTTCTGACGCCAACCAATGGTTTTCTTCTTCTGAAAAGTTCCAAGCGCCTCTCGCCCGCCCGCCCCCGAACCTCTTGGTTACGGTGCAACTGCACTAACAATTACGTCATGTCTCCTGAGAAGACTAATCTTTTTAACAAAAAAGAAAGCCAGGGTAGACTATTATATTTTATTTTTGTTTTTTCTTTTGGTTTCAACGTTATTTTTCCCCAGTAGCTGGGGCTCAGACGATGCCCTTCATGGGAACTTTGATTTAGCAGTGAGGAATTTCTTACCCGGATGCCCTTCCTGACGCCAACTAATGGTTTCTTTCTTTTGTAAAGTGCCGGGCGCTATTGTCCGGCTCGGGGAATCGATCCCCGAACTTCTTGGTTAGGGTGCAACTACACTAACCATTACGTCATGGCTCCTAAGGAGACTAACGATCACTGTTTCAATCTGCACCTAGATAGCACTTCGCTTGTGTGACAGCATTTCTGAATCTCTTATTGATTGTTATGAAATCAATTTGGTTCCTTGAGCAATCACTCGGGCTTCTTTATGCCCATAGACGTTTGGGATGATGTTGAAGGTAAGTATTAGTGATCACCTGGTTATTTCCTTCACACCACTTAACCCAGGTATCTCCACGATCATTTCGTTTGCCCAGTCATGTGGTCCTACAACATTTGATTGACTACCTTTACCAACGTTAGGATTTAGGTCACCCATGACAAACATTATCTGTCAATTTCTCTCTCTCCAACTTTAGAAGCTCTATAGAAGCATTCTAATGCAAACCTGTTCTCATTCTTTGTCCACTTATGTCTCACACCGGGAGTTTCTTGACGACTCACAGGTTCATAATTGTTTTGCATCATTTTTGTAAAATGAGATGGTTTAAGGTTTTCCTTCCTTGGTATTCTTATCGCAATACCACTTCTTTCATGTTGCCTTCACCACGGCTAAAGACAGTTACATAATTCCCCCGAGGTAGCACTATCCCGCGCCAGACACCTTTCTGGTATTTCTAGAGCTCGCGGATAATGCCCATCCGGACTGACTTAACACCGCCGGATATCAACCCGGCATTTCAAGGTCTCAGAGTAGGCTAACAGTTGCTACACCTTGCCCAAAGGTGATCTGGAGGTAGTTGTGGCAAAGGGTAACCTCATTCGACCACGTCGAAACTCCACAACCGGATGCAGTTTAATGTTAATACCCAGGACGGATTAGTATTAATATTAAAATTATTATTATTAATATTTTATTATTATTATTATTATATTATTATTATATTATTATTAATATTTTTTATTATTATTATATTATTATTATATGATTATTAATATTTATTATTATTATTATTATTATATACTGGAAGTCCAGGACAACAGTGTAGTTACTGCATGCAATTTTTTGTATATAATATTACGACTGAAAAAAGAATTCATGAATAAAAATTTGTTAATAATATTAATAGTAATTAATAGTAATAATAACAATAATACTTGTGTTAAAATTTCAGACCTTACTGAGAAAAACGGATTTTCTTTCATGCATAAATTGCTCACAAATTAATTCTAAACTAAACTAGAACTAGAATTATTCACACAGTTATATTACCATTTGAACATCACGCAAAAGGACATGACTCGATTAGTGAGAATTATCTGATTTGTATTGGATGCCAGAGACAGAATTCCAATTGTGAATGTCAGTCTTTTTTTTTCTTATGACTAATAACAAACTCAACTAAGCAGTTCAAATTAAGAACGGAACAAAAAAACTGAAATCATATTTACCAAAAAATAATAACTTTAATGAATCCTCTAACATAATTTTTATAACAATGACTTGTTTCTTTCTATGCATGCAGTAACAGTAACTTATTTGTGTAAATCGTCATCGATTTATGGCAAGTAACGAGCGTCAACTCAGAAGATTAGAGAAAAAATAAACCATACACGCAGATATAGATTGTTCAAACATATATCGTGAATAACTCGTAGTCTTCTTCAAGGATTACTTTAGAGCTCTCTAATTATAAACTAACCAACTTGATTTGGTAAATATGCTATATAGAGAGGAATGATTTGGTTCCGAATAATCATAAATTGGTGAACACCCTAAATGACGAATGTACAGATTACGCATGATGTTAACCTCGAATAAGCGCCACCTGGTATAAGTGCCTACCCTCGAATAAGAATATTTATGTAGTTTTAGCCATTCTGTGGGCACTTATTAGGGGGGGTTGTAATACTGCTATTCGCTCACGCTCAGACTCTCAGCCATAATTGTTTTCGAATAATCATAAGTTGGTTCCTACTCTAAATGAGGAATATACAGATTACGCATGATGTTAGCCTTGAAAAAGCGCACCCTGGTATAAGTGCCTACCCTCGAATAAGAATATTTATGTAGTTTTAGCCATTCTGTGGGCACTTATTAGGGGGGTTGTAATACTGCTATTCGCTCACGCTCAACCTCTCAGCCATAATTGTTTTCGAATAATCATAAGTTGGTACCTACTCTAAATGAGGAATATACAGATTACGCATGGTGTTAGCCTTGAATAAGCGCACCCTGGTATAAGCGCCTACCCTCGAATAAGAATATTTATGTAGTTTTAGCCATTCTGTGGGCGCTTATTAAGAGGGGTTGTAATACTGCTAATCGCGTACGCTCAGCCTCACAGCCATATTTGTTTTCAAATAATCATAAGTTGGTTCCTACTCTAAATGACGAATGTACAGATTACACATGATGTTAATTAACCGAATCTGGAAAGTATAACGGAGAATTATCTTCCGAAATATGTAAACAAGCCGAATGCGCGCACTGATGTAAACAGAAATCGGATGCAAACTAGCGAGTAAATACCCAAGCAAGTAGAAAATACCGAAGTGTATCAAACGGACCAAAATAGGGCCAAGTGGCAGAGCCTGCGCGAATCACAGAAATACATCGGCAAAAAAGGTTTTAAACTTCATTACATATTAATAATACTACAACACATACATACATATACAAATATTTATATATATTTATAAACTTTTATATAAAAAAGGTTTAAAGTCATGTCTAAAATTACTAACATTGATTTTACCTTTATTATATTGGGTCACGGGTGTGCCAGAAATTTGTAATTTTCTTTTTTTTTGTTACCTTCTTTTTTCTTATATTCTTCTTTTCTCAGTTTATTATTTTCTTATTCGGTTTATTTCAGATAAAATGCGGAAGATGTGTGTCAAAACACAAACTTAATTCAAAACCCAACAACCACATTGCTGGCACAAATATTGTAATCAAGCAAGAAGTAAGTTGTACGAAACGCTTTGAATTAGTAAGTCAATTTGAATATAACTATTAATTGAACACAAGCAACGTGCAAAATCAACCAAAACACCTAAAAGAGCCAAGTTGGGCGATTTGTGTTTACGAATTGTAAACGTTATTTGGCGAAAAGCACATTATCAGGCAAAATCACACAAACTGGCTAAGTAACACAAGTTAGTTGAAATGCGTTAGTTAAATGCATAATTGTAGTTGAATTACATATTTGGATTCGGCCGAAAAGCAACATTTCGCTAAATGCATCAGGCGCACAATATAAAGAAAAGGCCTAATATAGGAAATTTGGGTAAGTACTATGAAACACTTTGAATTAGTAAGTTAATTTGAATATAACTATTAATTGAACACAAGCAACGTGCAAAATCAAGCAAAACACTTAAAAGAGCCAAGTTGGGCGATTTGTGTTTACGAATTGTAAACGTTATTTGGCGAAAAGCACATTATCAGGCAAAATCACACAAACTGGCTAAGTAACACAAGTTAGTTGAAATGCGTTAGTTAAATGCATAATTGTAGTTGAATTACATATTTGGATTCGGCCGAAAAGCAACATTTCGCTAAATGCATCAGGCGCACAATATAAAGAAAAGGCCTAATATAGGAAATTTGGGTAAGTACTATGAAACACTTTGAATTAGTAAGTTAATTTGAATATAACTATTAATTGAACACAAGCAACGTGCAAAATCAAGCAAAACACTTAAAAGAGCCAAGTTGGGCGATTTGTGTTTACGAATTGTAAACGTTATTTGGCGAAAAGCACATTATCAGGCAAAATCACACAAACTGGCTAAGTAACACAAGTTAGTTGAAATGCGTTAGTTAAATGCATAATTGTAGTTGAATTACATATTTGGATTCGGCCGAAAAGCAACATTTCGCTAAATGCATCAGGCGCACAATATAAAGAAAAGGCCTAATATAGGAAATTTGGGTAAGTACTATGAAACACTTTGAATTAGTAAGTTAATTTGAATATAACTATTAATTGAACACAAGCAACGTGCAAAATCAAGCAAAACACTTAAAAGAGCCAAGTTGGGCGATTTGTGTTTACGAATTGTAAACGTTATTTGGCGAAAAGCACATTATCAGGCAAAATCACACAAACTGGCTAAGTAACACAAGTTAGTTGAAATGCGTTAGTTAAATGCATAATTGTAGTTGAATTACATATTTGGATTCGGCCGAAAAGCAACATTTCGCTAAATGCATCAGGCGCACAATATAAAGAAAAGGCCTAATATAGGAAATTTGGGTAAGTACTATGAAACACTTTGAATTAGTAAGTTAATTTGAATATAACTATTAATTGAACACAAGCAACGTGCAAAATCAAGCAAAACACTTAAAAGAGCCAAGTTGGGCGATTTGTGTTTACGAATTGTAAACGTTATTTGGCGAAAAGCACATTATCAGGCAAAATCACACAAACTGGCTAAGTAACACAAGTTAGTTGAAATGCGTTAGTTAAATGCATAATTGTAGTTGAATTACATATTTGGATTCGGCCGAAAAGCAACATTTCGCTAAATGCATCAGGCGCACAATATAAAGAAAAGGCCTAATATAGGAAATTTGGGTAAGTACTATGAAACACTTTGAATTAGTAAGTTAATTTGAATATAACTATTAATTGAACACAAGCAACGTGCAAAATCAAGCAAAACACTTAAAAGAGCCAAGTTGGGCGATTTGTGTTTACGAATTGTAAACGTTATTTGGCGAAAAGCACATTATCAGGCAAAATCACACAAACTGGCTAAGTAACACAAGTTAGTTGAAATGCGTTAGTTAAATGCATAATTGTAGTTGAATTACATATTTGGATTCGGCCGAAAAGCAACATTTCGCTAAATGCATCAGGCGCACAATATAAAGAAAAGGCCTAATATAGGAAATTTGGGTAAGTACTATGAAACACTTTGAATTAGTAAGTTAATTTGAATATAACTATTAATTGAACACAAGCAACGTGCAAAATCAAGCAAAACACTTAAAAGAGCCAAGTTGGGCGATTTGTGTTTACGAATTGTAAACGTTATTTGGCGAAAAGCACATTATCAGGCAAAATCACACAAACTGGCTAAGTAACACAAGTTAGTTGAAATGCGTTAGTTAAATGCATAATTGTAGTTGAATTACATATTTGGATTCGGCCGAAAAGCAACATTTCGCTAAATGCATCAGGCGCACAATATAAAGAAAAGGCCTAATATAGGAAATTTGGGTAAGTACTATGAAACACTTTGAATTAGTAAGTTAATTTGAATATAACTATTAATTGAACACAAGCAACGTGCAAAATCAAGCAAAACACTTAAAAGAGCCAAGTTGGGCGATTTGTGTTTACGAATTGTAAACGTTATTTGGCGAAAAGCACATTATCAGGCAAAATCACACAAACTGGCTAAGTAACACAAGTTAGTTGAAATGCGTTAGTTAAATGCATAATTGTAGTTGAATTACATATTTGGATTCGGCCGAAAAGCAACATTTCGCTAAATGCATCAGGCGCACAATATAAAGAAAAGGCCTAATATAGGAAATTTGGGTAAGTACTATGAAACACTTTGAATTAGTAAGTTAATTTGAATATAACTATTAATTGAACACAAGCAACGTGCAAAATCAAGCAAAACACTTAAAAGAGCCAAGTTGGGCGATTTGTGTTTACGAATTGTAAACGTTATTTGGCGAAAAGCACATTATCAGGCAAAATCACACAAACTGGCTAAGTAACACAAGTTAGTTGAAATGCGTTAGTTAAATGCATAATTGTAGTTGAATTACATATTTGGATTCGGCCGAAAAGCAACATTTCGCTAAATGCATCAGGCGCACAATATAAAGAAAAGGCCTAATATAGGAAATTTGGGTAAGTACTATGAAACACTTTGAATTAGTAAGTTAATTTGAATATAACTATTAATTGAACACAAGCAACGTGCAAAATCAAGCAAAACACTTAAAAGAGCCAAGTTGGGCGATTTGTGTTTACGAATTGTAAACGTTATTTGGCGAAAAGCACATTATCAGGCAAAATCACACAAACTGGCTAAGTAACACAAGTTAGTTGAAATGCGTTAGTTAAATGCATAATTGTAGTTGAATTACATATTTGGATTCGGCCGAAAAGCAACATTTCGCTAAATGCATCAGGCGCACAATATAAAGAAAAGGCCTAATATAGGAAATTTGGGTAAGTACTATGAAACACTTTGAATTAGTAAGTTAATTTGAATATAACTATTAATTGAACACAAGCAACGTGCAAAATCAAGCAAAACACTTAAAAGAGCCAAGTTGGGCGATTTGTGTTTACGAATTGTAAACGTTATTTGGCGAAAAGCACATTATCAGGCAAAATCACACAAACTGGCTAAGTAACACAAGTTAGTTGAAATGCGTTAGTTAAATGCATAATTGTAGTTGAATTACATATTTGGATTCGGCCGAAAAGCAACATTTCGCTAAATGCATCAGGCGCACAATATAAAGAAAAGGCCTAATATAGGAAATTTGGGTAAGTACTATGAAACACTTTGAATTAGTAAGTTAATTTGAATATAACTATTAATTGAACGCAAGCAACGTGCAAAATCAAGCAAAACACTTAAAAGAGCCAAGTTTGGCGATTTGTGTTTACGAATTGTAAACGTTATTTGGCGAAAAGCACATTATCAGGCAAAATCACACAAACTGGATAAGTAACACAAGTTAGTTTAAATTCGTTAGTTAAATGCATAATTGTAGTTGAATTACATATTTGGATTCGGCCGAAAAGCAACATTTTGCAAAATTCATCACGCGCACAATATAAACAAAGGGCTTATTATAGGAAATTTGGGTAAGTACTACGAAACACTTTGAATTAGTAAGTTAATTTTATTATAACTATTAATTGAACACAAGCAATGTGCAAAATCAAGCAAAACACTTAAAAGAGCGAAGTTGGGCGATTTGTGTTTACAAAGGGTACACGTAATTTGGCGAAAAGGACGTTATCAGGCAAAATCACACAAACTGGCTAAGTAACACAAGTTAGTTGAAATTCGTTAGTTAAAGGCTGAAAACACTAAACAGTTCCTACTTAACAGTATGAAAAAATGGAACTAGAACTAAGTTCTGGTGGGAAGGCACTTGGAATTGTACATATGAAAAGGGGTATTTTCCAGGGTGACAAACTGTCACCCTTATTTTTTTTTTATTTTCCAATAATAAAACTTTCTGCTTGTTGTCCCACTTTTGCATTAAAGTCTCCCATAACAATGACAAGATGCTGTGACCCGCATTGGTCTATTGCCTTGTCTACTTCCTCATAGAATTGGTCTTTTTCTTCCTCTGTACTGTCAGATGTTGGGGCATATTCTTGCACAATAGAAATGTTGACATACTTTCCTTTCAGTCTCACGAGCATAATTCTCCCTGGTATTGTCCAATACCTTAACAAGCTTCTGGATATTTTCTAATCTTAAAGGACCCCAACTCCTTTCTCATGATGATAGCCACCTGAGTATATGATTGTGAAATCATCTGTTTGAACGCTTCCTGCTCCTTTCCATCTTACCTCACACAAGAATGTTAATTCCTAATCTTGATGCTTCCATCTTAACCATTCCCAACTTTCCTGCTTGATGTAAAGTCCTCACATTCCATGTCCCTACCCTGATTGCGTTCTTATTGCAGGCAGCAGCTTTTGGAAGGTCTAGGGTCATCTGCCTGCCGTTATGATTCCCTGTACTGAGCGAAGCGTCATCATCTTGTACAGATGAGACCCCATTTACGCTGTTCGACTTTATTTGATTTCTGTGCATAACCATGATTTTCCTGGCCAAATTACAGCAGTGGTTTTCCCTTGCCTTCTGCTGGGTATTTTTTTCGAGACACCATCTCTAGCTTGTTAGTTGTTGACTCCTCAGAGTTCATCTACCTTAGCTCAGATGACAAGCCATCGCAGCCTTTTCTCCATTCAAGAAGTGAGCCACAAGGCTGTAGCAGTGACAGATTTGACCCCCTCTGGATGCTAAGCCAGTATTTCTGTGATCTGCGTAGGATACGTGACCTAGTATTGGAGGCATTTGGGTGTCACACCTTGCCTAAGAGTGACCCAGCACAACAGCAGTTAAGAGGTAGTGTCATTTTCCTCAGAACCGTAAAACGCCCGGACTTGGGGCCTGCTGCCGGATGCAGTTTGACGTCATACCCAGGACTTTAAACGTGCAAAATAGGATGTCTACAAAATTTCCAGATTTCTCTCGCGTGCCTTTCCTTTCACCTCCAAAAGATGAATTACACCATCTATCAATCATTCTGTGAGACGTTGACAGCTGCCACTCAGATTGGGGATATAATAATAATGATAATCTTTTGACAGCTACCACTCAGATTGGGGATATAATAATAATGACCACCCAGGAACTACGCTCTCTCAGTGGGCCCGTCAAAACGAGCTGACCTTCATATGCAGCCCCAAGGACAAAGGTACTATCAGATCTGCCCAGTGGAATAAAGATTACACGCCAGACGTTATTTTTGTGACAAAAGATTCAAACGGAAGAAACTTACCCCAAGTGACAAGAGATATTTGACATAATTAACACCTCCGTGTCCTTGTCAGGACGGGAATCCAAATTCCAATGTTGAAGACCTTGCCTTAAACAAGATGGAACTTTCGAATGGGTAGCTGGAAAGCCTTTTGCTGACAATATTGACAAAACTTGTTCATCGATTGAAACAAATTCAAAAAACTTATCCTCAGCTCTGCAAAAAACCCACCACATACCACAAGGCTTCAGGTAAGAGTACATTCTTTGCCAGACTGACCGAGGGTAGGAAAATCTTGACCTAAGTCTATTTAGTCGTCATACTTGGAACAAAAAGTCAAAAAGCTCAACTTTCAGTTCCATCAAACAAAAACATCTCCAGTGTTAAAGCAAGATGAAGTTACAGGGACGTAGGAAGCGTCTAAAAAGTGTGTGGGGGGAGGGAGCAGTTAAAAAGGGGCACATGATAACTTCTATTAAGCTCCACCAATTTATTTGCAAGTTCTTCCACTTGTCTGATTTTTATCACATCTCAGATATTATGACCATCAGACTGAAATGCTCGTAGTTTTTGAAGTAGTTTTCTGCATGAATGCAAATCACACTGCTTTTAATCCGTGCATGAATAACACCTGTCAGCGCTGTGTCCATTATGATTTCCTGTTTATTTTATCAATACAGATGACTGACAGTGACAAAGTTTGATCCAGAAATAATGCAAAGTTGTGAAAGGAATGCTGACAATCCTCCTCGCAGAAAGCTGTGATTGCAACTATCGTTCTGGGCATGTTTTGGGCCTAATCTTAGTTGAGAAATTGGGCAAAGGACACTTTTACATAGTTTGCCAAAAAGTGAGGGATTTACGGCCCCTCTGCCCCACGGTTCCTATGTCCCTGTGAAGTTACCAACGAAATCAAACAACGAAGGGGGGGGGGGAAGCACAACCAAAATACCAAAAGTGTACAATCATTACCTGAACAGGGCCTGTTTCTTAGCACCCCAATAACAAACATAGAGGTGGAACAAACCATTAAGAATATCAAAAATGGCAAGGCTGCTGGTACAGATGGAATTATCCTGAGCGCCCCCTGAAACCATCAAAAATCCATCTATGAGAGACCCGAAAGGAAGCAACACATAAAGAAAAAGTGGGGCCGACAGTACGCGACACCATAAAATTCAAGACTTACGGATCGCCCCTCCAGAACCCTCCGTGGAGAGGCCCTTTCTCTTGGGTTGGTCATTAGCCAAGGCTCAAGCACCTCGAGACCCCAGCCCTTCATGGTTGCACCCTATAGCCGAAGACCCGACCAAGGAGAGACCAAAGTTCTGCACGTGGTCTTAGCAAAAAGGGCCGAGATGCGCTTTCATACTATTACAACAAGCAGCTTTTCGACCACAAAGAGGCACAACAGAACACGTCCTGGCACTTATTTTCATGCTGAATAGACATCTTTAAAGGCTGCTTAAACTGGCCTTCGGCACAACATGTCAACAGGGATATACCGTTTATTTTGCAAAGTTGGTGCCACCCGACAGTGCTGATTTCCTCTGTGTTCCTGCTGTGTTGAGATAAATTTACAGAATTACGACATTAAAAATAAAAGTTTGTGATTACAGTGTTTTGAGGAGAGCAGGATGCAAGAGAAAGCTGTTGTCCACCATTCGAAAAAGGCAGCTGTCCTTCCTAGGACATATAATGAGGAAAGAAGAGCTTGAGAAGTTGACGCTGACGGGAAAGATAGATGGGAAACGAGGCAGAGGACGACCAAGAACCAAGTACATGGGCAGTATTGCAGCATGGTCTACAAAGAGCGAGCTACAACTACTGAGGGCAGCGAAGGACAGAAATCTGTGGAGAGCCATGATCGCCAACGTTCCTGGACACGGCACCTGAGGAGGAGGA
>RDPX01000090.1:2513407-2530888 GCA_003991215.1 Morbakka virulenta | reverse complement strand
ATTATGTTATATTATAGTATATTTTATTATATTATATTATAATATATTATATTATATTATATTATGTTATATTATATTATATTATAATATATTTACTATTATATTAAATTAAATTATATTATATTATGTTATATTATATTATATTTTATTATATTATGTTATATTATATTATATTTTATTATATTATATTATGTTATATTATATATTATATTATATTTTATTATATTATGTTATATTATCTTATATTATATTATATTGTAGTATATTGAGAAAATTAACGTTTGTTGTTGTTTTTGCAGCTTGTTGTTATTGTTGGTCTGACATTAAATGGAGCGAATTTGTTTGGATACATCAAATGTAAAAAAGATGCTGGAAAAGATATGACAACATTAGCTGGCTCGATTCTGGGAAGGCAGCTTTTAAATCAGGTAATTGCTTTCGAGTTTTTTCTAATATTTTTTTAGCTGTGATGCCTAAGTGAAAAGTGTTTCTTTTTCTGCTGCAGGTTCATCTTCTTCCATCACATTATTCCATTTATTTGGGCTTCTACTGTTGGGCTTTTTCTTGTACTGTTTTCCGCCCAGATGCTCAACACTCAACCTTAAAATGTCTACCTTTGCACGTGGCGAAGAATTATTGAGAGAAAGCTTTAATTTGTAATAAGCAGCGGAACACCCACTTTGCTTTTCTCGATGTATACCAAATGAAGATGTGTAGAGTGGCTTTTAATGTTCATAGAAAGACAACATCAGAAACTGGGAGCTTTATGATGACTTACTCTAAGGAACAAAAGAAAATTGCACATCGGAGGCTGGTATTAGCAGGATATTGTGAGAAGATACCTGAAGCATTCGTTTCAACATTTGTTTTGTAGTAACTATTGGCTGTCGAGGTCTTTAGGGAAGAGGAACGACATCTGTGATTATATTTGAGATACATGTTGGCCTGGACACCGTTTAGTTCATAAATCCAGTTATGGTGAGCTGGAATGACTGGAAGACGTAATGTCTGGTTCAAGCTTCGACTGGGTTAAGGTAAGGTAGCGTAGGGTACTACTTACTGGCATCCAGGGCAGATATTGGATAGGAATTCGACATGGATAATAAAACAGCTGCAAGAAAAAGCGTGTCGTTGAAACACCGTTGTAAGGAAAGCTTTTCATGGTATTCAGAGCACTGAAGTATTTATGACCAATTTGTACGTCGATGGATGCATATTTTTTTGTCGGCATGGCCAATGAAATAAAACATCCATCATTAATGTGGGGATAAGTTATCTGATTCAAAGCCTTCGTTTTGGTCCCAAATCTTTTATTTCATTTTGTTGAACTGGCATAAGGAAGCCAGGCATGGAAGCTTACATCTTGGGAGCACATGACCTAGTTTTATTTATTCATTTATTTATTTATTTATTTATTTTTTTAATTTTTATTTATTCATTTATTTATTTATTTATTTTTTAATTTTTATTTATTCATTTATTTATTTATTTATTTNTGTAAGGAAAGCTTTTCATGGTATTCAGAGCACTGAAGTATTTATGACCAATTTGTACGTCGATGGATGCATATTTTTTTGTCGGCATGGCCAATGAAATAAAACATCCATCATTAATGTGGGGATAAGTTATCTGATTCAAAGCCTTCGTTTTGGTCCCAAATCTTTTATTTCATTTTGTTGAACTGGCATAAGGAAGCCAGGCATGGAAGCTTACATCTTGGGAGCACATGACCTAGTTTTATTTATTCATTTATTTATTTATTTATTTATTTTTTTAATTTTTATTTATTTATTTATTCATTTATTTATTTATTTATTTACACCATCTTACACCTTAATTAAACCTTTACTATATATACTATATATATACCCTTTATTTTCAAAATTTTTTAGCATTTTAAGGTTGCTACTTTTATAATCTTTGTAAACATAACTGGACCAATATTGATAGTAGATTTTGTAAATATTGGCTACCATTAAGATCTATTATAAGCTATTTGTAGCATTCTGCTGGAGTAATGGAGTGCACAAGTGTTGCTTGCGATCAAAGTTGGCAATTGGTGCTCGAGATTGTCATTATTTATTTCTATTATTTTTGTGATTAGGGTAATATGCAACATTTAATTTTTCTTCTTTCATATTTTTGATGGACTTGGTCTCATTAACGGAGGTAAGTCGTGGTCACTGATAAATGACGCAACTAAATTAGATGTTGATATGTAGGAGGACAGTAAAAATAGACAATGGGAAATCTCTATTTTTTTGTGCAGATACAGTAATTCTTTTTTTTTCAGTCAACGAAAAAACCCCTGTAACAGCAAAAGCAAGAGTCCGCCCGTAAATTCGTTATTTTGTTGGAATACTATCGGAATAGTTTGCTCAAATAAATTGGTTACGATACATAGTAATAAACAGACAGCATTCTCCGGTAGCTTAATAGAATGCTTTGGCCCGAAATAATCACCAAGTGATAATCAAAACTTTACAATATTGAGGAACAGAGTAGAAAATACGATCGCGCGTCACTTTTATTGTGCTTGAACTAGCCATAGTTGTCTGTAAGTACTACGGTTGTTATTTTCGTATTTCCATGATCTTTATAGCCTAACATCGGCAAACCATTATAGGTATTTAGTACGAGGCGTTTTTGTCATGGTATATGAAAGAATAAACTGATTTGCGCATTAAGTCAGTACAAAATGTTACAATTGGTTTGAAAGAGAACCAGAGAATCATTGACTGTTACAAGTTTTTCGTTGCGTACATTGGCTCAATTTTTCCCCTATTTCTTTAGGTGCTGAGGAAGCCTAATCCAGTAGGCAGCTGACACAACACTTTAAAAAAATAATTTGGATTCATGCTTTCGACATATGTATTGCAAAATTAAGCAGCCTATGCACAACCGTGCTGTTACTCTATGAACCAACGAATGATGAAAACTGAACTGTAAATATATACCGTTGACATTATATTAAATTTTATCAACATTATGGTGTTTCTTCATTTTTGTTCATCTTTATTCAACCTTCTAGTTTATACAACTCAAAATAGTTTATGCTAATTGAAGTAAGTGTTGCTAATTCGAATACACGGTGCTGCTAAAAATAGTTACTTTGAAATCTATGACGCAGATCGAAATGGCTGATTCTGCGCGACTTTCCTCATTCGTTCGATTCTTGCATTTGAAGTCCACTTGACCACAACAACACTGCTGAACGAATAATGGTACTCCATAGCGCGGGGTATACCTAACAAATAGTGAGTGTGGTGTGCTGTCACGTATTGTTGAGATTCAAATGAACTGCAAGCTTTAATTTACATTTTAACTTTTAAGAAAAAAAAAACATAATGAAATTTTTTTGTCTTCCCATTTGGCCTGAAATCGAGCTCGTTGATAAAAAAAGGCGCTTTTGAAGATAATTAAAGAGAATATTTATTATTTTTGTTATGGTAGTATAGAAAACAATACAATGGTATTTGAGTGAAAGAAACTGGTATGCCAGTGCAATTTTGACATGGATGAGTATCGGCTAGAGTTTAACGACAAACTCTTCACATAAATTTCCGTGTAATCTGATGGAAAGCGTTTAGTTTCTGATCGATCTTTTTGTTGCTGCCTCGTGCACCTGACATTATCATGATATTGAAAAACTAATCACTTCGGTAAATTTTTTAACGTGTGTTTTTTCCGAAGGTTAGCTAAAGCTCGTCGGTATTGTCGGCCATTCTAGCTTTAAGAGACTTCGCGAAGGGAAATATTTTTCATTCTTTATACAGCCCCAATGAATATCAAATGTTTTTCGTATAATTAAATTTCTTGCGTATTGGTTTCTCCTATAAGTTTGTGGCTCCATTCAAGAGGTGCAAAAAGATAAAAGAGATTTTAGACCACAAAATGGCTTTTACTCGCCCTGAGCCAATTGACAACAAAGTACTTGACAATATTTTTGAAAGTAGATTTCGATCATATCTGAGCACCTAATCCTAAATAACGAATCACTTGGCTTAACCTTCTTGTGTTTTTGGGTTATATTTGTTGGTTTCTTTCCCGATCTGTTATTTCTTCATATTTCACCAATATTGAAGGCCAATAAGGACTCAGCTTCCTATTTTAAAAAATCAGTTGTGTTTTAGCCACATTGAAAGAAACCAGTCATTTCCATCCCCAATTTCTCGTACCCTGAAGGTCAGGTTCTAAATCTTACGTAAGTTTCATTTGTTCCTTCAGAGTTGTCTTGTGATCAATACCATAATGCAACGCAGTGCCATCAGCATAGATCTTGATAAAATGAAGCGAAATACCAGGACGATGATTAATATAAAAAGGGAGTATAGAGTTCTACCAAGAATAGAACCTTGAGGAAAACCAGCGTTAATGGAATATTCATTCGATGTAGTTCAATCTGATATGGCACGCATATTACATTTTGAGGGAAAGGACTGAAAGATTCCAAAAATCCTTCTGCAAATACCATAACCAGAAAGTTATGAAGCAAGCTAGCTTGCCACAATTCACATGCATTTGGAGTATCACGTTGTGTAGCTCGGCCTTCAGCAGACTTGCACACAAACCTATAAAAAGATTCGGTGATTACAGTAAAAAGATCACCAGTGGAGCGAGATCCTCTAAACCCATATTGAACATGAACAAAGATACCTAGGTTCTGCAATAAATTTGCTAGTGCATCGTTGATAAGTCGTTCAAAGACCTTATTAATGAGAAAATGAAGAATTACAGGTCGGTATTTGCCAGAATCAGATGTATCACCTACATTTTCGAAGACAACAACAGCACTAGAAACTTCCGAGGAAAGTGAAAAATATGAATTCGATAGCCAACACACAGTAAAAAAACCCTACCGGAATCGAGTTGCCTCGAACGGATTTTTATCTAGGATGTCGGCATCATTTAAACACTGAAACTGTTCTTTAAGAACTGTTGAACCTGAGGCACAAGGTTGTTCCTTTTTAAAACAATGAATCATATCGTCCTCACTACCATCGTTTTTCAAGTTTAATCCACAACTTTTAAATGACTTGGTTATGAGTCTTTCATCCAAACGACCCCATGCCTCCAAATTCCAGGTGACAACTAATTCTCTTTGCGAAGCTTTCATGTTGCCGGCTTCGGTTTACTCATGGAAACCAGATGTTAGCCATTCATCATAAAGTTCCATTATCTGGCTTCCATTATGTTTTTATTGCTGTACTCACCAAGACAAGTTGACCACCGAAAACAATAAAGATCCAGCTTATTTTTCAGTGGGATTTAATAACTGGAAGAAAGCGCCGAGTTGTTTTAAAGATCACGAACAAAGCAAATGCCACATGGTTGCATTGTCATATGAAACGGTCATCCCACAGTGCAAAGATCAGAAGGAAATGATTAGTACTGAACTTGTTAAGAAAAGAGAGTGAGAATGGTTGTATTTAACAGTCATAATGGAAACTTTACAAGCTTCAATTCGACATTGAATAGCTATTCCTGTTGATAACGCATTCGACAGTAATTTTACGCAGTTGCTTCTTTTGCGTTCCAAGGAACATCCATGGGTGAGAGAAAAAAAATCCTTTTTGGAGAGGTTGCTTCTAAAAAATACATTCATAACACATTTCAGAATGAATTCCTAGATTTAATGCCCAAGCAGGTTTTGAGGAAAAAAGTGTACATGTATGTGTACATGTACGTGTAAATGTACTACTCTACAATGTGTGACGAGTATACTGATGTCTCGAACAAACAGCAACTATCATTTTGTGTGCGATGGGTTGATGAAGATTTAAATTCAAATGAAGATTTCCTTGGGTTTTATGAAATATCAAACATACGAAGTGATACTATCATATCTGTGATAAAAGATGCTCTATGTAGGTTCAACCTCGCATTATCAGACCTACGTGGACAAACGTTTTACGGGGCCAGTAACATGTCGGGGAAGAAAAGTGGTGTTGCAACTCAAATTAAACTGTTTCAGCCGAAAACACTCGAGGGTCATTGCCAGGGGTATACTTTAAGCCTCTCAGTCAAAGACACAACAAAATCGTTCCGTCTTCTAGATGATGTTATGGCAACAGCTGGTGAGATAACAACCTTGGTAAAATATTTTCCTAAATGCGAACAACTACAAGGAGAAATCAAACAAAATATTGAAGTAGAGCATGCTGATGATGATCTGTATAGTAATATCGAATCACTCAACAAGCTTTGTGCTTCTCGCTGGACAGTTAGAGCAACGGCTATGCGAAAAATATTGCCAACTACGAGATGCTTTACAGCCTTTGGAATTTGTCGATTTGTCGGGAAGAAACCTTGTACAGTGAAATTCGCTCTAGAGTGATTGGATGTCAGACTCAAACGACAAAATCTCGTTGGCGTGCATTGTTTATTCCATAACTGATAACCTTTCGAAATACTTACAGAAGGAAAGTTTGTCAACTGCAATAAAAGAAGTAAAAACTTTCGAAAACATGAGCAATGAGAAAGCTCTGATCTCTTTTTCGAATCAGTTGTTAAAAAGGGGTCTAAATTTCCTTTCGTTGAAGGCCCATTACTTTAAAGAAAAAGAAAGAAACCAAACTATGGAAAGATGACAGACTTACATAATGTGACTGGACGTTCCGAAAGCAGTGAGCCATACCACCCACTGACCCCAAAAGAGCATTACAGACAAATTTATTATGAAGTCCTGGATGTTATAATTAATTCAGTCAAGAAGAGGTTTTCTCAGCCTAGCTACGAAATCTTTGCAAGTCTTGAGTCACTCCTTTTGGAAGTCATCAATAATCCTGAACAATTCGAAGATGACGAACAACTGGAAGAGCCCCAAGCAGAAATTGACAAGAATGAGATCGGCCTGAAAGTTAAACCCATATGCTTTAGAGATATATACATAAAGACCTCAAAAGCTGTTTAAAGGTAGATCGCGATCTTGTGTCAAACATCGTCCACGTTGCAAAGCTACTTTTGGTTAGCCCAGTAACATCGTGCACCTCCGAAAGATCGTTTTCCACTGCCAGGCGGCTAAAAACCTTACTGAGACCCACTATGAAGAGCTAATGTTTTAATGCCTTGGCAATCTTGAACGTTCACAAAGAGTTAACTGATGAACTCCATTTAAGGAAGTAGGGAGAGAATTTGTAAATCCCAGGGAAGGCAGGCTCAACTATTTTGGAAAGTTTTGACTTTTTTATTGTAAATAGTTCACATTAAACATTTTCGAAAAGTTATGTTGCGTTAGTATATTGCTCTTCTTGTTCGCTTTTTCTCTGATCTCATCATGGGTATTTTAAGAATTTGGTTACTATTTTAACTAATCTGGAGGTATAAAATTTCTAAAATTTTCTCTTCCCCTCAGCCCCAACTATGGTGGGGCCTCCTTACACACTATATTAAGTGGCCCCTCCACATTTAAAATTGATCTGTAGGCCCAGTTCCTTTTCCATGTTCCAATCCTTATTCTCGAAAACATGTCCTGATTTCTTTAAGCTCAGGCGGGGCTTTTTGCGGTACCCCTTGCTTACTTCTCATTACTACCAGAGGGGAGAACCTGCGCGTTGCTTACGAGGTACGGCCTAGCCTCATTCGCAATTGAATGGCCGAGATTCATCATTTTTGAATAGCCAGGAGTTTTTACACTCGGCTATGTTGGCCTGACTTCAACACCTTTTTAAGGATTGTATCGACTCCGGCAGTGACAAGACCAATCCTTGGTTAGATCTAGTACTAACTGTTGCGCAGGGCCGGCGGAACCAGGGAAGCTGGGTGGCTTTAGTCCCCCCACTTTTTTGCGAAGAAGTGAACTTTTTTAAAATTGATAATCTTCTTATAAATAACGAGACACGTGCTATGTGTTTGTGTTGCAATTATGCGGCAAAAGCAGATGTTTTTTCCTTGCAAAAACAGTCAGCTCTGTATTATATTCAATATCCTAAGGGGAAGATCTCTGTGTATTTGTCCCGGTCTCATGTAGAAAGTTTCAATGTACGAAATGTGAAGGTTTCAATTATAAAGGAGAAAGAGAAACGAGAGAGGACGTGAACATTTCAAAGTTTCAACATGAAGAGTATCAAAATTTACTTTAAACCAGCTAGTAGCGAATTCACAGAAAAAGAAACTAACGACGAAATTAACATCATTGGAAACGAAATCTTACCGGAACAAAGTCAAACAACATCCCCTATTGATAAGGAAACATTACTGGTAGCTGAAAAACCATGTCATCTAAACAGCACATTTGCTTTACCAAAAATAGCTGTCGGGAAGCAATACCGTTATTGCCAACCCCGTTGGTGCACCGAATTTAGCTGGTTAGATTACGATGAAATGAAAGATTGTGTTACTTGCTTTATTTGTAAAAAACATGTAAAAAAACTTGTAATGGAGAAGAACAAAGAAGAATCGTTTCTAAATACTGGCTTTCGTAATTGGAAAAGCGCACTTGATAGTTTCAAAGAGCATCAAAAGTCGAAATGCCACATTGCAGCATTAACTTTCGAGATAACAATACCTTAGTGCGGAAATATCCAAGAAATGACCAGCGAGAAAATCAAATCTAATGTGTAAGAAAACCGAAAATGCCTCATCAAAATAATTGAAAACATTGTTTTTACTTGGTCCACAAGGCCTTGCATTACGAGGAGACGAAAATGACGAAAATTCCTATTTCATGCAGCTTCTTGAACTGAGAAGCAGAGACTTCCCGAAACTGAAAGAATGGTTGAAAAAGAAAACAGAAAATACACGTCTCATGACATCCAAAACAAGCTTCTCGTGTTAATGGCGCATCATATCTTACGCGATTTGACTGACGAAATGAGAGATTCGTTTTAAGCGACCATCTGTGACGAGTACACGGATATTGCCAATAAGGAGCAGCTGACATTATGCTTAAGGTGGATTGATGAAATATTCAATATACATGAAGATTTTTGGGGGTTCTACGAACTTGAGGATATCAAGAGTGACACTATTGTTTCAGCTATAAGAGATGTTTTACTGCGAACACAAATTTAGATAATTGCAGAGGCCAGTGTTAGTAGTAATATGCTCTGGAAGAAATCGTGTGTAGCAAAACAAACCCTTGATATTCCACCTAAAGCATTCGTTACCCATTGTCATTGTCATTCACTGAGCTTCTCAGTTAAAGAAACAACAGAGGAATCCAAAATTCTATCTGATACCAAGGATACTAGTGGTGAAATTGCAGTGCTAATTAAATACTCGCCAAAGCAAGAGCAGAAATTAGAGTCGATAAAAATAGTGTTTGAAGAAGACGAATCAGTAAACCGCATCACCAAACTTTCCACGACAAGGTGGACCATTCGAGCAAATTGCTTTCAAAGAGTCATTGATAAATATCACTTATTGTATGAGCTTTGGGATGTATGCCTAGAGGGATCTGGACTGAACAGTGACGTAAAATCAAGAATCATAGGATGTAAAGCCCAAATGGAGACAATTGACTGCTACTTTGTGTTAAAACTTGGAAAGATGCTCTACCCACACACTGGTAACTTATCACAGACATTGCAAAGTGAGAAAATGTCTGTTGTTAGCAGTCAAGGTCTAGTTATGCTTATTGTTAAAACAGTATCCAATTTGCGCAATTCTGAAAGTTTCGACGCCCTCTGCGAATTGTTTCAAAACAATTCAAAACCTTAAGTTCATTGAAGAACCTGTCTTAACAAGAAAGCGAAAGGAACCGAAATACTCTTTGCTGCACTGTCTTGATGGAAATGAAAGCAGGTCCGAGGCACATCACTCCACAACCCCGCATGATAACTATAGAAAGCAATTTTACCAAGCTATCGATGTTTTAATATCTTCTGTACGTGATCGTTTTGACCAACCATCATTCATCGTGTTTGAAGATTTAGAATCCCTACTGATCAAAACATTGAAAGGCGAGGAAATATCGGCTGAAATGAAGATTGTACATCAGAATTATGCAAGTGATGTCAGTATAAGTGATTTGAGTGTAGAGCTTGCAACATTTAAAGTTTTAATGAAGGACAAGGAGATAGAATACTTCAACGATTTGTTAAAAGAAATGAGTCTCTTGGAGAACCCAGATAATAAATTTCTGGTCAACGTTTGTAAGATTTGCGACACATTGGCAATTAACCCACCATCCAGTGCCACAGCCGAACGAACCTTTTCCTTGGCGAGAAGTGTGAAGACCTGGATGCAACCAACAATGCTCCCAACCCGATTTAACTCCGTCTCCGTTCTCCATTTCCACAAAGATAGGACAGACAAACTAAACATAATCAAAATCGCCAAGGTATTTGTTCAAGGGGACGACAACAGGAAGCGAATATTTAGAAAATATACAAAGGATGACTTATAATTACCAAACACCATAGCCTTTATGCCTATCCTTTTTGTTTTTATCTTACTATTGATGATTTTGAAAATATATCTTTGATTAGATTGCATTTACGTTTCGATATTTCTAGAAAATTTTTTTGAACCGTCGGCCTTCTCAGACACTAAAATTCAGCCCCTCCACTTTCAAAGTTGTTCAGCCGGGCCCGCTGCGTGTCCCATGATATTGACCGTTGATGCCTCAGACGTATTCCTCCACTCAGGTCCACATCAAATGCCCCTGCCATGACATCTTCGTACATTGAGAGATAAGGCATCTGCTTTCAGCAACGCAAATGGCATTGCCTGCCTTCACCGAGTTTAGCCCGCCCGCCGAGGTGATTTGCCAGGGTGTGGCCGTTGCTGTGCACGAGCAACTTCTTGGAGCCATCGGTGAAAGTTGTCAATCATTTGGACACCAGTGGATCCATCCATCCGACAAGAAGAATGCCGGTGCTGGTTACCAATGGGTTGTGTTCCGCCTGATCTCCCCAAAGACGCCTTCGTTGTCATTTATTTGAGCTCAACCAATTAAAACTAGTGAAAATGGCAAGGGATTCTGGGATATTCCAGTTCTCAGAAAAACCACCAACAATCAGAATTTTCTTCAGCATCGCTTTTTGGTCCTGTTTCATTTTTGTCGACGTTGGCAGCAAATGGTATTCATTAATCGTTACATAGAAAGATTTTTATGTTACTGTGCCAGTTAGCTTTGATATTTTGTCTTCTTCCGATAAACACAAGAATAACAAGGATAGAACTGAAGAAGATCCATGAACAGTTTTGCTGAGAGAAGTTTGTTTATATTTTAGAAGGTAAGAGGAGTTGATCAACTTCTGTCGTGGATTATGATATGTATGAATATAAATTTTGGTTCTTTTTGTTTTTCCTCCTGCCCTGTCTACTGCCTCTAGTCTACTACCTTGTTTCCTGGCCATTTTAGAATTAGGTGACTTTAACTGGTCGCTATTTCATGTTTAATCAATGTCAACATTCCTGCAGATAAGTTGTCTCTTTGACCTTCGTTAAAATATTCAAAGACAAGAAGCAATAAAAACTGTACTGGATATCATTTATACAAATTAGCCAGTTCTGCGGCTTCTTAACTTCAGTAATTTTTTAAATAGTTGTTTACTGATCTTCACCACCAGCAATAGATGCATGCTGAAATTTACCCCATTCTTTTCTGCCCAAAACTAAAAAAGGAACTCCAGCACATTCAAGATTTAGGTATAATCGCTCTTGTTACTGAACCAACTGCGTGGGTTAGTTCACTTGTAGTAGTTTATCTACTACAAGTGAACTAAACTAAGGAAATGTGAAATGATTTAAACACAAATAAATTTTATCCAAAACTCGGTACTTTTGAGATGAACATCATTCATCTTTTGAAAGAGTGTCTATCACATACTGTGTTTTAATATTGCTTAAGGAACAGAGGTGGTTCTAAATTCTTGGTTTTATCTTGGTGCCTAAAGCTTTGAATGATAGGTAAAACAAATACATCATACTATTCATGGGTCACACGTTGTTGTTATGTAGTTTTTTTGCATTATTCTTACATTAATTAAATTACATTGCATGTCATTATTTAGCGTAGCTCTTTTCTTCTTAATTATTGCTTAATAATACTGATTAAAGTGTAACCAAGTCAAATTAAAAGGTAATTTACACCATCTTACTTGATTTGCATGTGATTTGCCAGAACATCCATTGCCCTACTATCACATGAGGCACATTGTTAACATATGCCAACTATGGTCCATCATGAGTTAGACAGGATTCATAATGTGGTTTTAGCTGCCTGTTGTTAAGCTACAAATCAGCTGAACTTTACCTTATCTCATGATACATACAATGTATATAAATATCAGCCTAATTCCTGTGAATCTTGAGTAGTGAAAATCATTCGGAGACTTAGGTAGTGCTTTTGAGTTATCATTTCTTGTTTGCCATAAAAACAGACAATAAAGGCTGAAATCTGATTCTTGTTGTGGATTTATTTTTCTTGATTTTGGTCACAAATTGAATTTGCAGTCAATAGGATACATCCATTAACCAGCAATACACAAATGATAACTGAAGCTGTACAAAGTGTCAGCAGAAGGCCAAATCACTGTGTTGAGACAACTAAAGAACAAATTACAGGGAATGGAGAGGTTCTAAAGACCAGGCACCACAGGTAAGAGGGAACAGCCAATTGCTAAGCCATATCTCATGGAGAGGAAGATACCCCACTTCTCTGACCAGAAGAGTGAAGACAATCTGCTAATTGCAGATTTGTGTTGTAAAGACCTGTAGAACCACAGCTGAGAATCAAGTGGACTTCTTGACATCATACCTTGAAGGAGCTGCAAAGAACAGGTAACAGTCCAACCAGCCAATTCAAAACAAACACTGGATCAG
The DNA here is from genome assembly GCA_003991215.1 of Morbakka virulenta. NCBI lineage: Eukaryota > Metazoa > Cnidaria > Cubozoa > Carybdeida > Carukiidae > Morbakka > Morbakka virulenta. Next base: position 2,518,117 of record RDPX01000090.1, on the reverse strand, counting down.
GGTCTAGATGTGCTCAAAGACACCTTCATCAAGAGAAGGTTTTTTTTACAGCTGCTTACTGGTTTATATTCACAAAAACAGAAGGATTGTGACTTCCTTATGGATTTTTTCCTTCTCTTGGCCTTCTTTTACAGAAGATAGAGAAGAAGAGCCAGTCAATTGACTCAGAGCCAGATCAAGTGTTACCAGACCATTTTGCAGATGGTGTAAGACATGTACACCTCTGACAAGAGCTGAGGTAGATAATTCATAAAAATAGGAATAGTAAGCCTTTGTTCATTGTAATCTTAGAGGAAGGTATGTGCTGGAATGAAGAAGAAGAGAGGACCCAAGTAAAGCCCAAAATAGGGAATGTCAACACCATCTCAGTTGCAGACCCAGCCACCACAAAGACCAACAAACCTGTATGGATAGCTTCATTGACAGAGATGATGAAGAAACAGGAGCAGACCATGAACGGCCTGGTAGATAAGCAAGGACTGATCTGGGGCACCAAGGCCAAGAGTGGTACAGAGGAGCCCAGTTGGAGCCAACGAGAACAGAAGACCCACGCAATGTTAACAATGTAATAACCTTGGTGGCAGTGCTTGCCCAACCATGCATGCACCTGCAGATAACAGCAAGAAGGTACCAAAGCCATCTGCCATTCTGAGCCAGATGACAGATGGATATTCCAGTGGATCATGGAAGATTTCCAGTTGCTGATGTGCTTATTGGAGGGGTGATGATGCCATGCCTTCTGGATAAATGATCCCAAGTTTCTACTGTGACAGGAAAGCTGTTTGAGACAACATTTCCTGATACAAACAAGCAATTGGAGCCAGCCAGGTGGCTGAACCTAACTGCTGCTAATGGCCTTGAAATTCCTTACTCTTTATTTGCTGAATTCAATGTGGAGATCATGGGCATCACTTTGTCAAAGCATGAATTCCTGATGTCTCTTGCTTCATTCTCATAGCCATTTTGAAAGTGCAGTTATTGTCACAGTTGTCATTTTTTCTGGCAAATTTTACAGTCTGAGCATTGCACTTGGTAACGTGGACTGCAGATTTTTCTGCTTTTTTGGCTTTATGATATTTTTTCTTACACCATCATCATCATCATCATCATCATATTTGGTTTAACGTCCATTTTACATGCTAGCATGTGTTGGACGATTTCTTGAAATTGAACTTCCAAGTTATCCTATCCTTCACCAGGTCTCTGCTAACACCTTTTTCTTTCAGATCCATCCTTATCACTTCCTCCCATGTTTTCTTTGGTCTTCCTCTGCCAGTGGTTCCTGTCACCTTGATTGTTCTGCATCTACTTGTCCAAGCATTCTTGTCCATTCTCTCCACATGACCAAACCAACGAAGCCTCCTATTCTGCATACAGCTGCCAATACTGTCCAGATTCAATCTCCTTCTGAGTTCATTAGAACTGAGCCTGTCCTTTAGACTTACGTTGTACATCCATCTTATCATTCTCATGTCATTCCGCTCCATGCGGCTGACATCTTCAGCTTTCACTGGCCAAGTTTCACTGCCATACATCATTGTGCTACGTACACATGCCTGGTAGACTCTACCTTTGGTAGGTAATGGCAGAGCTCTGCTGGTTAACAATGGCATCAGCTCCCTGAACTTACTCCATCCACTGTTAATGCTGTCAAAATGAATGGGCTAATCCAGACTGATAGTTCCTTGAACCCTAAAGAATATATGATGACAGAAAAAGACAAGAATCTGAATTCCTGGAAAGAGAAGAAAACATATGGACAATTTGTTAGAGAGATGGAGGGAAAGAATGTTGAAAATTCTTGGAAATGGCTAAAGTCATGTGATTTGAAAGCCATAAGAACGAATAGCATCAAGCGTTTCACAGATAAGACTAGAGAATCACCTTTTTGCATGATGTGGTGAGATAAATGAAACTATTTACCATATAATTAGTGAGTGTACTGTATTGGCAAGAAAATAATATCTAAAGCATCACAATAATGTTTCACTATTGAGATATGGTGCAGGAATTCTGTATTGGCAAGTAAATGAATTAGATGAGTGTACTGTATTGGCAAGAAAATAATATCTAAAGCATCACAATTACGTTTGCAAATATATACAATGGAAATTATGTAAAAAGTTTGATCTTGAAGCAGCAATGAAATGGTATGAACACCAACCCCAAGGAGTGATGCAAAATGACTTGTGTAAGATAATGTGGGATTTTGTAATACAATGTGATTGAACAGTGATTTCAAGAAAACCAGACATTGTTGTAATAGATGAGAGTGAAAAACAGACAAAAGTTATAGATGTCACAATACCTGGAGATGTGAGGGTGCTGGGAAAAGAACAGGAGAAATTTGATAAGTACAGACCTCTACTACATGAGATTGCTTGACTGTGGAAAATAAAGATTGAGATTATTTTTGTGTTAGTGAGTGTATTGGAAACAATCTCGAAAAACTTTGAAAGCTATGTTAAACAAATAGGAATAACAATGAATGTAGAACATGCCCCCAAAACAGCACTGTTAGGTACAGCCAGAATCTTACAGTTGGCCCTAGAGCATTAAAGCTACAGGTGAAAGAGTTGTGATTCCTTAGATGGCAGTTATTTATCTGGGACCACACCAATTACAACCGAAGCAAATGAGAACTAAAGCTTTGTGAGAAAACATATCAAACGTCATCATCATCATCATCACCATAATAATAATAAAATCAAAATCCTGGGTATGACAATAAACTGTATCCGGTTGTGGAGTTTTGATGTGGGCAAATGAGGTTATCCTTTGCCACAACTACCTCCAGGTCACCCTTGGGCAAGGTGTAGCACCTGTCAGCCTACTACAAGACCTTGAAATACCAGGTTGACATCCGCCGGAGTTAAGTCTGTTCATATGGACATACTGCATGGTTATAAAAATTCCAGCTGGTGCCTGGCACAGGATATCTAACCCCTTGGCAGAAAGGCTAAAATGCATCTGTTATCAAATGAAATGCAAACTAGAAATAAATCATACTGCATCAACCATTGCACAGGTCAATAAGGGTCGCATCTCTCAGTGAGAAACCAGGGTGAGATCAAAAAGTTTGCTACTGGAATGAACTCCTCAGAGAATGAACTACCAGGTAATCAGAACCAGGATGTCCCTAACCCTGATCCTGTGGTAACACAACCCACAAAGCCTATTAAAGAAAAACAAATAAGATGGACAAAAGAGGAGTATAAACAAGTTTTGAGAGCATTTTTGACTGTACACTCTAGACCGACAGCTAATATAACTGAACAAACATACCCAGAATGGAGGAAAATTATGGGAAATGAAATTAGACCATATATGGACTCAAACAAACTAGGAAATATATGTAGAGATGTAATGTGTAACCATAGGCTGACAGATGCTGAAATTGACCGAATTTGAGCCNACCCAACAAGACATTTCAGCATCTTCCCTGCCTTCCTCTCTTCTTTAATTGCAATATTAATGTCTTTTCACCACCATTTTCCTGCTCCCACAGGCATCCACTTTATGGCCAGCCACATGTGCAATGAGCTGCTTCAAGAAGTGTCTGGTGTCTTCATCACTGTTTTGATTTTCTAATTACCGCCAGACATACATTTGTGCATGTATAATGTACAACATGCATGCATTCACACATTTAATATAAACTTAATATAAACCTTAATCCTAGTAAATTTCAAAATTATAGATAGAATAATCTTTGTTGCCAGATTTTTACACTGGAGAATGCTAGTGTTCATTGCAAAAATTGTCCAGCAAGGACAAGGTCAGAGTGAGTTAACAGATGTAAGTTAGTATCTGGTCATATTCAAATTTTCTTTCATTAAATCAAAATCAGTCTTATTAACACATAAAAAGCACAGTAATTAAAACCATTGCTCCATTTATAAACTGATTACAAATCATGCTTGTGCTATTTTAGTTAATGCAGAATGAGCATGGCTTCCACTAAATCAGGAAACCAAATTTTTATTTCCATGTTATTGTTACAAGGGAAAATTTTAAAATTGGCCTTCAGTTTTGTTTTTCAGTTTGATGTTTTTAATATAAGTATGTGGGCTATAAATGGGAAATGGGAGTTAAGTGGATGACCGCATGCATGCAGGAAGTGATCGAGAACAGAATGCCTCATGAGTGAAGGGCCAGCACAATCACACCACTGTACAAACAGAAAGGTGATCCTCTGAGCTGCAACAACTACAAGGGAATAAAGTTACTCTGCCATGCTCTCAAGCTATTTGAGAGAGTGATGGAGGCGCGACTGAGAGAATTGGTAAAAATCAGGGAGAATCAGTATGGTAAAATAGTAAAGTAGGGAAAATCAACATCAGAACCTATGTTTTGCCTGAGGATGCTCCAAGAGAAATATTGCGAGTTTGGAAAGGAGTTGCACATGGTCTTTGTTGACTTGGAGAAGGCGTGCGACACCATTCCGAGGGACCTTATTTGGTACTGCCTGCAAAAGCGACATGTTTCCAAAGGATACATTGAGATAATCAAAGATGTACCAGGACTGTACTACTCGGGTGGTGACAAGCACAGGAGAAATGAGAGATATTGGGATAGATGTTAGGCTACACCAAGGATCGGCTCCACTTTTGTTCATCATTATCATTCATGTTATCAGTGGATACAGTGATGAAAACGCACCATAGACAATGCTCTTTGCTGATGACTTAGTAATAAGCAGTGAGAGTG
>RDPX01000090.1:2451502-2494338 GCA_003991215.1 Morbakka virulenta | reverse complement strand
CATCCAAGGCAACATAGCATTTAAATTATTATCAAAAATCTGGTCTCGCCGCAATAAAATTCCGCTCAAAACCAGACTCAAACTTTATAACGCGTACTGCCTCTCCATCATGCTATATAATTGCGACAGCTGGGCTACCAACAAAGCTATGATGAATAAAATAGATATATGCCACCGTAAACACTTGCGAACGATAACAGGTCACCTATAGCCCAAAAGCGTAATCAGTAATAAAGAAATGTATAAAATCTGCCAAACGGATCCTTTATCTACACTAGTAGCAAAGCGAAGATGGTCTATGCTAGGTCATGTCCTACGCATGGACATCAACACCCCCACCCAGAAAGCCCTTGAATTCGCCATATCAGGAGCAACAATGTATAAAGCCAGAATAGGACGCCACTCTACAAATCTTCTCAGCACCATCCGTGAAGACATCAAAAACTCCGGACTTGGGCAACTCCGTACCAGAAAACAGCTCCAGAGCCTAAGGATAAAAGCAAGAGAGAAGAAGAAATGGAAACGTTTCAACGAAGGTCTGATTGCATCTATGGGATGTCCTCGACTACCAAAGAAGCAGAACACAGAGGATAAGTAAGTAAGTAATGTTACATCAGGAGGACAGGTCCTGGAGGTGGTAGGCATGAAGGTATAGAGGTACCAGAGAAGGGTCTCAGGAAACGTAGAAACTTATCATGGGATATTTCATTAGTTGTGGTACACAGGGGTAAGCAGAGAGAGTAAAAAAAATCTGGGAGGATCTTTCCCAGTGGTCTGCTGTCGGGTTTCTGGACACACGATTAGTGGCTGCCAAACAGTCCCATTGTATCATCAACCAGGCCATTTCCAGTGGGGTTGTAACTAGTAGTGGTACTCAAAGGTATTTTTTTTCTCCATAAAGAAGGTTTGCAGCTCCCTACTGATAAACAATGTACCATTATCTGAATGAACAGATGCTTGCATCCCAAAAATAGAGGAAAGGAAAGTCAGGCATCTTATTACTGCTGGAGTTGGTACATCAGCACAAGGAAAAACAAAAGGATATGTTGGGCCTTATCAACAGCGCCCAAGAAATACTTGTTTCTGTTTGTGTTGGTAAAAGACAGTGGCGGTTTTAGAGTGTGAAGCCCTGAGTCGACTGAAATGTATGAGGTCCTGCTGATGTCATTACGCACTATCGGTAAGGGCTGGGATAATGTAAGTCACCCCCCGGGATGCAATTGCTTGTTTTTTAATTAATTTTTTCAACGCTCTCTAAATAGTTTAGTTTTGATACTTAAGGGTATGAAAAGTGCGTGCTTTCAGTTCCATTGATACTGTGGAAAGCTTCCCATTTAGAAAGAAATTTAATCAACAAAGACAAACTTAACAGGGATAGACTGACTCAACTGAGCATCACTTGATTAGTTTTTCCATTATCTAAAAACGTCCAAATCTATAAAAAGGTGTATTTGAACATTCTGATAACGTCTTTGAAACACTAAATAAGAAATTTCGTTAAATTTCGAAGTGAATGTTCAGCCATAATCTCTGCTGCAGAAAGTGTTTCCATCTTGCCGATACAAGTAACATTAATGTGGTCAACGAACAGAAAAATGCCCAATTGTTTACACGAACCACAATGAAGAAATGCTTTTATGAAAATTCGTGTGTTGATGCATAACATATAATACTTATTACCAAGTTACAAAATAAAAAGTTACCAGCACAATCTTTGGCTCAGAAATCCTTTGTTCTACCTTCTTGCTTTATGAATTTGCTAATAACATCATGGAAGTGAATGCTCTTAAGCAAGTCATTTTCTATGGTATGAAGAGTTGATGATGCCAATCTTTCGTCTCCATTTTTCAGGTAATTGATGGTCAATTTCAACTTTGAAAATTATCCTTCTTCTTTACAGTTACTCACAAATAGGCAAAGATACATATTGAACATGAAATGTACATTTGAAAATGCTTCGTTTAAATCAGTCTCACGTATTTACTTATATAGCTTCCTACTTTACCTCCTCTCGATATCCTTCACTATTGCTATTTCTTTCAATAGTTTAACCTGCTCCTTATATCCTTAAGTCAAAGCACGAACAGCATCATGACGTCCTGATCACCGGGTATCCAGCAATGGCTTGACAACTGAAAGCTTCTTGTCATATCTTGGTAACATATTCTCTTGTTGTCTTTTTCAGTTACTTGGAGGAGCTGACAAATTTATGTACTTTCTGTATCAAGGAAAATAATGCAGTGGCTTTTGTATTCGATTCCACGGCATATGAGCCGACCACATTAAAGGGATTCACACACAACGTGGACAATACCCTGCGTATGAACGAAAACACTTTATTCATTGTTGCACACCTTTGTATCTTCCTGACATGTTGCTCCCAGTATCACATGATTGTCCACGACAGTATTGAATATCGGTAGACTTCTCATGTAGAAAGTAGGACTACATCGATGATACGTGCACCTGTGTGATTGGATAACAGAACATACATTAGAAAGCACTCCAACAGTCTGGGTGGTAGCATGTACCTAAAGAGAAATCGCCTTCAATTACTTTTTTCCTTATCACGACACGCCAACGTCAGGAAAAAGGAACGATGTGCCATCAAGACCCTGAAGAACGATGATTCGATCCCGCCAACCGACAAAGAGCGTGTAACTGTCATCTTTAACAAAGCTGACTACATCCAAAAGTGCCAGGAACCTTTGAACAATGGGCCTTACACCACAGTTAAGCGCAACCCAGTGAACTCAGTTAAGACCAAAGTCGGCAAAGCACTAATTACTTTGCAGAAAAACCATCCCCTTGATAACTCCCTCTTCCACATATTGAAACCCAAAGATTCGCCTTTACCACGGTCCTATGGATTAACAAAAGTACACAAACCTAATGTTCCAATACGTCCAATTGTCGCTTACTCTGGAAGTCCGCTTCATGCACTTTCATGTTACATAGCTGACCTCCTGCATCCTTACACAAGGACAACAGCACTGCTTTTGCCACCTTTATTATGCAACAAAGAATCGAGGCAGATGAAATCATGGTCTCCTTTGGTATCACATCATTCTACACAATGATTCCCATTGATGACATCTTAAGAATTGGAGAGGATCTTCTTGAACATGATACACTGCCATCAAGCACCATACTCGGTGACTGCCAAAATATTCATGCAGTCATTTGAAGATACACCACTATCAACAGCAGAAAAGGACCAACTGTCTGGGAAAGGTACGTCGACGATGTCGCCTACACGGCTTCTTTGAACACATCAAGAACCTACACTCAAACATCATTTTCACCATGGAGAAAGAAGCAGAGGAATACCCTTCCTGGATGTTCTAGTAAAGAGGCAAGCAGATTGCAGCATTTTCGTTACCATCTACAGGAAACCAGCCCACACTGCTCTTTGAGAGACTACTACTCACCCGAGTATGCCCAATAGTAGAGCTCCAACTAACCCCCGAACAAGCTGGCTTTAGGCAAGGGAAGTCCTGCGAAAGTCAGTTGTTGAAGCTCACCCAACAAATCGAAGACGGCCTCCAAAAGAAGCTCATAACTGGAGCAGCTTTTGTCGATCTGAGTGCCGCCTACGACACTGTCCAACACCAGCTTATGATTAACAAGCTGTACCATTTCACTCATGACACAAAATTCTGCAACATGATCCGCTCTTTGCTATCTAACCGTAGGCTCTATGTCGTCCTGAATGACAAGCGCAGCCGATGGTTTAATCAGAGAAACGGACTCCCTCAGGGAAGTGCGCTAGCACCAACTCTGTTCAATATATACACAAATGACCAACCAATCTTTGAGGCCTGCAACAGGTTCATCTACGCAGATGATCTGTGCATTACCACACAGAAAAGTAACTTCTCTGATGTGGAGCGAACCATAGAAGATGCACTGGCAGGGATGTCCATATACTACAATGAAAATCACCTAAAAGCCAACCCCACCAAAACCCAACTCTGTAGTTTCCACCTGAAAAACAGAGAAGCACGTCGACAACTAGATGTGACATGGGAAGGCCAACGAGTCCAAAATGATCCCAACCCAGTGTATCTGGGGGTTACTCTTGACCGCACCCTATCATACAAGGAGCACATCACCAAGCTCCGAGGCAAAGTGTCAACAAGGAATAACATCCTTCGTAAACTTGTAAATAGCAAGTGGGGCGCAGCTCCCGCAACACTGCGCACGACTGCCCTTGGTCTATGCTTCTCAGCCGCTGAATATGCCAGCTCAGTGTGGTGCAGATCTAGCCACGCCCACAAAATCGATCCGATTCTAAATGACACCTGCCGTATTGTAACGGGGTGTCTAAAACCAACACCTGTAGCCTGTGTCTATGTCCTAGCTGGTCTTACCCCTTCCAGAATCCGACGAGAGGTTCACAGTCTCGATCAGCGCCGGAAGCAGGAAGATGACAATAGACATCCACTTCATCAGCATTCCACCACCCGGAAGAGACTGTCCTCCTGGAGCAGTTTCATGGACTCCACCACGCCCCTCACCACCTCCACCGACCAAGCCATTAAGGAGAAATAGTTGACCAGCTGGAAGGGACACAGCATGGCAGACTCATGGACAAGTAGAGGCATAGTGCCAACTCAACAACTCGCCAGCGGAAATGAGCTACCGTGGCCAATATGGAAGACCCTCAACAGACTTCGAGTTGAGCAAGGCCGATGCAAGGCCTCTCTAAAAGTGTGGAACATGAGCCCCACCAGTACCTGTGACTGCGGCAGTGAGCAAACCATGGCACACCTCATGTCCTGTAGCATCGCTCCAAAGTGCACCGCCGACGACCTTGCGAATCCCAGCGACATAGCAGTGGCCTGTGCTACTTTCTGGGGTAAAGAGATCTGAGATGATGATAGCCACGAGACTCGACGAAGAAGACTATATCCAGACTAAGGAAGATTCTGTCCAAACCAAAGGACCCAGTCCCACGTAAAGAAAGGAACATTTGCATCTATATAATCCTATTTTAGTCAGAACCTCAAATGCATGAGCACTGCCCGTCCACATTCAGGTTCCGCTTGCATTCCCCTTACAATTTCTTTGATAATCCACGCATTGGTTATACTTTGTATCACTAATCAATTATTTTTTCATTATTAGATTATCAATTTTTTCATCAGCTTTATGAATTATAATAATTGTTTATAATATTTGTTTCCTTAATATAGTATATTTCAGAAAATAATTAAAATTTAACACTTTGTTGATAACAATCATTGAGTTTAGTCACTACCAATCATACAGATTTATACTATTAACAACTGAACTCATAAAATGGTTATCAAATAATACTATCAATTATTTTTATCTATTATTTATAGATTGTCAATTTTTATCATAGTTTTATCACATTTGTATCATCAGTGAAGAAACGACCATACGTATCATGAAGTTCACTATGCAGATGGCAATATTTGATCCTCCCAAATAATCTTTCTAAAATACATGTACAACAACCCTGACCTGGTCCGATGAGACCGATTTCTTGACCATATACTTGAAGAATTGCTTCAACTGTTATTAATCTATCTAATAAATGTTGTGCTTATAACTGATAAATCATAGCTGATTTTAATATTTCATTCTTAATAGTTGGATATAATTCTGATCAGTATGTTAGTTTCATATACTAGGTCTTAATGGAAAGAAAAGTAAAATACAGTATACTATATTACCTCTTCTGAACAGTTTATGTGGAAAAACTGTCCTTTTATTCGCTAGTTATGGATTGCAGTGTCTGTTGTTTGTAACATAATAAGTAGTTGATTACTGAATTCTTTAAGTATCTAGAACATCAAAGTGAACATCTTCTTTTGACCTTTTCCAATGAGTCAGGTCGGGTCGGCCGCTCTGCCAGTGTCCTCCAATTTCCTCTGTCCTTCGTGTCTTCCACCGGAATCCAACTTCTTTCATGTCTCTCCTGACTACGTTCCTCCTACGCATCTTCTGTCTTTCCCTTCTCCTCTTGCCTTCCACTTCACTAAAGTAAGTTACTTGACCATTGCCTCTTCTTCCATTTTAAACACATTCCCAAACCAGCGTAATCCAACATTCCCTGCCTATTCTAGCATGTTGGCACTTTCGTAAACCTACATATCTATTATTCGTTAGCCCGATGTTCCAACAGAGATACACCTATCATCCACCTAAGCATACTCATTTCCGTCGCCATAAGTGCCTATTTTTCTACTCTTCGCATAGGTATTACCTTCAAAGGCATTACCTCTAGTCCGTACACGAGTACTGGTGTAACGACACACTTGTGGATCTTCACCTTCAGCATCAAGTGAACATTATGTCCTATAACTCATGAAAAAAAGTCTGGGTTGAGGTACTGTCGATTAGGTTGATGTATTCCTGATGATTGTTGTGGAGGAAGATTAGTGTGTGAATGTTCTGTGGATTGAAGATCATAGTCAGCTGTGGCATGGGATTGCTGTTCAGAAATGCAATTATCATTGTCCTGATTGTCATGATCATAGTCGTTTGGTGACTAGTGCTCATCCAAAAAGTATGGATTGTTTCAATATAGTTTATTATCCCTTTCGAAAAAAACTGCCCTTTTATTGGTTGTTGCATGGTGATTTTGCTTAAGGAAAATGTGGAGTTAAACCATTGGATCTTTTGAGATCATTAGAGTGATAATGAAAAACTCTGTGATTCTGTTGAGACTCAATGTCAACTAGATAGCTATCATCTGATACATTAATAACACAGTAGCCCTCAGTAATATATGTTGAGTGGAATTTCCAACATTTTTCTTTTTTTTCGTGTAGTAACACCTTATCACCGACAGCTATTGTAGAGAAATATGTGTTTTTGGCTAAATTTAATGAGAGACTGTCTGCCTTGTTTCTGGTATCGGTCACGATTTCAGTGTCGCTCTTTGTATCTATCATCTAAGTTCTCAAATGCATGCAATGTCAAATATGGTGAAGAATGTTTCTGTTTACTTCTTTTGTGATGCATTACGACAAGCATACGCAATTGTCAGATATGCCAGAGTACAGGACAATAATGACCAGACAAGTAATAGACTTTCTCATTGTTTCGAAGTTGAAGGTTGGATCACTAGCAACTAAATGTATTCTAGGAGGAAATCTTGCTGCCAAAATTGCCAAAACACTTGAGATTGGCGAACAGTCAAGTTGCCTTTTGTACTGATAGCATAAGGATGTTCTGGTGGCTGGGTACTATAAAGCGAGCTCTGTAGACCTTTGCCTGACATTCCAAAGCAAAAATTTAAAAATCTACCAAACAGCAGACCTTGGCTCATGCAAAATCAAAATATAACCCTACAGACTTAAGTGTGTTTATCAAGGAGCTAGGAAACTGTCAGTTTTGGTTGAAAGAGTCAGAGTTTCTGAAAAACTTTGAAAATCAGTGGACTATCAGGTTGTAGACTAAAAGGTTAAAACGAGAAATGCTAAAAGACAAACAATTCTTTGTCTCTGACATTACGATGCTCCTGATGTCGACTACACTGGACTTCAATGATGCAAGGCCATGCAAAATTCTATTTCTCCCTATTTACTAAAAATTCCCTTCACATTTTCCGTAATACGTTTATGTCACGTTGTTTTACTTAACTACAGGTTTATAAACTGAGTATTTAGATAAGCATTTGTCTTCTGAAGGACAACTTGTACTGGATGTCTACTTACATTTCCCTGCCTTACTAATAATGGTAGGTATATCATTTTCTAATATTTAGGCTTTATGCTGTCTGATAATTGATCAAACAAAAATAGCTCATCTTGATGGTACTTTTATTAATAATTCTATGAATTCTGTGTTTCTTTAGGAAATGCATTCTTACTAGTGTCAACAAATACTTTACCGATGTTACTTTTCACTTGCTGACTGCAACAAGTGTTGATCCAAATTATTTTATGTGATCGCAATCGATTGACGTTGGCTTCATGTCTCTTTTGAATGGCAAGGGATGACTTAAAGACACTGAATGACAGAGTGTTTTTGTGAAGAGGTTTACAGAATTGCCACCATAAAAACAATTTTATAGGCAGCAACAGAAAGTGACCGTTATGGCCCATCTTGGGAAATGTCTTTAGGATTATTCATTGCAGTTTGAAAATTGCACAAACATATATGTTTTAGTTATTGGAGACTTTTGTTTTCGGTTAAGTGATCAATTGTAGTAATGCTTTATCTTTATATCAAGCACGCATATTACATATGGTACTCTACCTAACTGGTATTACCACGTATAATATATATATATATATATATATATATATATTGTAAGAGACCATAATAAGAAAGAAACAGCAGACACAATTTGTTCAAGTGTAATTATTTTTGTGGACGTATCAGTTCACTCTTTCAAACATCTCTGGAAAATTAACAAATTCGATCATATAGAAAGACATCTACATGAAAAAAAGTAACTGTGGTAACTACATTTCATATCGTTTTATTACAATATTCAAACACTGCTGCATTTTAATGGCTTTTTTTCCTTCTTAATCTTGAAAAAGACTAATTGTATTTTTGCTCATCTTGATCCATTTATAGATGCAGCATAGGTCACCATTTTTCTTGCGCTCTTTGTTAGTAATGCAGTTCATTTTTTTTCTTTCGTAGCTTTCTATCCTTCTCTTTTTCTATAGCATAATAGATTGGATGGAATATAATATACATAATATTTTAATTTCTTATGGTATGTCATTAATCTGTAATAAATCATGATCAATTACATCATGGTGTATCAGAAGTTTTTTAAACTATTACTTTACGGAGTTTATTTTTTGACCTGTAGATGGTAAAAAAAGCAAAGTTTGGTGAAATGGAAAAACGGAAGGAAATGGAACATCAAGTACAGTTAGATATGGAAGAAGACTTAGAGAAGTATCTTGGTAAGCTTAGGCAAAATCTAACCAAGAAATCGGAAAGGGGAATACCAGGTGCCTCAAAGAATTTGATGCAAGAAATAGCAGGTCTCCCTATAGAAGAGGCACTTATGAGAATATTCACGTATGTCTGTGAGGTACGGAACAGAGCAAACATAAGAAGTACAGCTGGGATTTTTGGTGCTGCCAATAAAATTGTTGATACTGTAATGGAAATAAAAAAAAGTCCTTTATTAGTCAAGATCTTTCATGTTGTTGTTGCTACTGGGTTATTTCACCAACTCAAAAAAGATGATTTAGAGCTTCTCCATTTTCTTGGATTTGATAAAGCAATTGAAACAATACAAAGACAAGAGTCCCTGAAAAATGCTTTAACTCCAAGTGCTAAATGTACTAATAAATCATGCATTGTTTCGAAAGGTATGTCATATTTTTTTTTAATTGACGCATATTTTCGGTGTTGGTTTGCTTAATCATATTAATTTTGTTGCAAATTTTAGGATGGCATGTTAAAGTGATTTGTCAAAGGGAGAGTAAATCTGCCAGTCATTCATAATTGGCACAAGACCAGGAGCTAGCTTGTCATTCATGGTACCTTTTGAGACACAGCCATCAACCATTCCGCAAACATCCCCAGACCAGTGCGGTCTTCGTTCCTGCTTTAAATATCGCATTCACGACTCACTGCTATAGAATAGAGTGCTGATGATGCAGGCATTGTAGACTGCCATCTTGGCCATTATTGTAAACGTGGGGTTCTCTCAGACTAGCGTGGTGAGTAGACCAGGTGTAGATGTAGCATTTCTGATGCGTTGGTTGACCTTCTTCTTAGGGGACAGGTTGTCCATGATAATGAACCTAAGGTAGGTGAAATGGTGATCAATACCAAGTTTATGATTACCTATAGTCATGACAGGTGTTCTTCCGCAACCTGGGTCAGCTTGTTGGTTATTTTTTGCCTGGTCGCGGTCTCGATGCCCATAAAGACTTAAAGTGATTTATTTATATGATAGATATGTAATATATATACATATATGCATTTATATATATTATATATTATTTATATTTATAATGTAGCTTGAGTACATTTATATATATACATTTATATATATATATATATATATATATATATATATATATATATATATAAATCCAGTAAAGCATACAAAATAACTAGACAAATTTAGCAGTTACTACTAGTTTTATGTTTTCCTAACAAACTAGTAGTAACTGCTAAATTTGTCTAGTTATTTTGTATGCTTTACTGGATTTATAAACGCTCTGGAAACATTGAGCACTCTTAGTGAACATTGGTATACTTTACTAATATTACTATATATATATATATATATATATATATATATATATATATATATATATATATCCCCGGGTGACCTNTATATATATATATATATATATATATATATATATATATATATATATATATATCCAGTAAAGCATACAAAAAAACTAGACAAATATAGCAGTTACTACTAGTTTCATGTTTTCTTAACAAACTAGTAGTAACTGCTAAATTTGTCTAGTTATTTTGTATGCTTTACTGAATTTATAAACGCTCTGGAAACATTGAGCACTCTTAGTGAACATTGGTATACTTTACTAATATTACTATCTATATATATATATATATATATATATATATATATATATATATCCCCGGGTGACCTTCAGTGGTCACTAGGTGCGACGGATCTCTGGCTTTAAGACTGATTCCTCATCTGAGAGTGTAAACTCGATTGTACTGGCTTCAAACAGACTTGATCAATCTAAACCTCTTGTTCTGGATTCCGTTTAGTTAGTTGTCTTCAAAGAGTGTGCTTTCTTTCCTGTTCCCCTAACTTTTCAATTTTTGCCTTTTGGAGTCTTCTTTTCTGTCTTTTTGAAACGTTTCTGATGTTTTCCCTACCTTCAAGAATGCTGGTGACCCATTTGATCCTGACAAATATCAACCTGTGATTCTTCTTTTTGATTTTAGTAAGGTCTTTGAACGACTTTGAAACAATCCACCAGTGTAATTTTTGCAGAACATAGATTATTCTGTTGATGTTAAGTAGGCATTTAGAGGATCTCGCTTCACTGGTATCCTTTCAGGTGTGATCATGAGATGCACCTGCAAATGTATGGATGCCCTGGTAAAAAGCGTGCTATAGTACTTTCTAAGGCATTTGATAAAGTGTGGCATGGCGGCTTGCTTCGTAAGCGGTCTGGTCATGTTATTTGTGGAAGGTATTTTGGAATCTTTCAGCGCTTTCTTGCAGATCTTAATATGCGTGCCCCGTTGGATGGAATTACATCTAAAGTATTTACATACATGGTAATTTCTCCATCTTGACAGATGATTGCCGTCTGTTACTTTAGCTGTTGTCAGTAAAATTTCTGTCTTTCCTTGCTTGACCTCGTAAGTGACTTTGGAGACCAGCTTCTGATCTGCAATGCTTGAAACATAGGTGACAGATGAAGGAAGAAGCTTCCAGTGGATTGATGGAATCACTTTGTGAAATTTGGTGTCTGTGTACGGCCATGTGTCTTTTGATACCTGGCGCTGATTTGCAAATCTTGCCACACATCACACATGACAGACTATGTTGCCTTGGAGGGAGGCTATAAAGTGCCATTGATCTGACACAGGACTTCAAATGATTGACAAAGCCAGCTTTTGAAAGAAGAATACGATCACATTTGTCACACTTCCATCTCTTTGTGCCTTCATTGAGGTCGTTCTCCCAGCCTTTGCGCAATCTATGCTTTAACCGTTCATGTTCCAGGCGGCTATTTTCAAACAATGCACAACCTGTCTTCACGTGCCTTCTCCAAGTCGCTCTTTCCAAGTCTAGCCTCTCCCAGTTTTTAAGGTTTATTCCTAGTTTCTTTAGGTTTTCTTTGATACAGTCTTTGTAGCTTCTTTTGGGTTTGGGCTGTGGTCGCTTTCCAGTCTGGAGTTGCCCATAAAACAGTTGCTTAGGGAGTCTATCGTCTTCCATACGAACCATATGACCAGCCCAGCGGATATGATGGTCGATGATCATTGACTCGATACTTGTATATCCTGCTCTGACAAGGACTTCACTATCAGGTGTTTGGCTTTGCCACTTGATATTGAGTATGCGTCTCAAACATTTCTGATGAAAGAATTCAAGTAGTTTGAGATGTCTTCGATGTACGGTCCATGTCTCACAAGAATACAAAAGAGCTGTCAAAACACAAGCCCTGTGCACGAAGAGCTTGGTTTTAAAGGTGATCTGTCCAAACTCGTTTTTCAAGCATTTCAAAGGCAAGAGAGGCTTTCTGTATCCTCTGGTATATTTCTGCATCAAGGGAACCATCTCTTGACAGGGTGCTACCAAGATACACAAAGGTGTCTACCGCACCTAATGAACTGCCACAGACACGGNGCTTTGCCACTTGATATTGAGTATGCGTCTCAAACATTTCTGATGAAAGAATTCAAGTAGTTTGAGATGTCTTCGATGTACGGTCCATGTCTCACAAGAATACAAAAGAGCTGTCAAAACACAAGCCCTGTGCACGAAGAGCTTGGTTTTAAAGGTGATCTGTCCAAACTCGTTTTTCAAGCATTTCAAAGGCAAGAGAGGCTTTCTGTATCCTCTGGTATATTTCTGCATCAAGGGAACCATCTCTTGACAGGGTGCTACCAAGATACACAAAGGTGTCTACCGCACCTAATGAACTGCCACAGACACGGATATCTGGTACAATATATGGTTCGCCAGGTGCTGGTGTGTACATGACGTTTGTCATCTTCAGGCTAATTTTAACACCAAACACAGTGCATGAGGCAGAAAAACGATCCATAATAAGCTGCATATTTTCAGCAGAACAAGCAAGAAAGTCAACGTCATCAGCATATAGAAGTTCTCTGATTAGACTATGACAGACTTTCGAATTAAAGTAAAACCTTCTCAAATTGAAAACACTTCCAGTTTTAAATTGCAAAAGAACACCTAAATCACAGTCATGGATTGCATGTGAAAGCATTACAGCAAAAAATATGGAAAAAAGTGTTGGTGTTGGGATGTCTCCTTGTTTAACACCGTTATCAATCGGAATCTCCTCAGACAATACTCCATTGAAAAGAACATGAGCTTTCATGTGCTCATGCAACTGCTTGAACATGCTCACAAAGAGTGGTGGACACCCTACTTTCCCAAGTATTATCCACAAAGCATGGCGGTTCACAGTATCGAAAGCTTTCGTTAAATCAACGAAGGTTTAATACAGTGGCATCTGCTGCTCATTGGATTTCTCTTGAAGCTGACGTGCAGTAAATATCAATGGTACCTCTGCCATGTCTAAAGCCACTCTGCGATTCAGGAATGATTGTCGGACAGATATCTTCCATTAGCCTGTTTAACAGCAGTCTTGAGAAAACTTTCCCCACAGCTTCTAGGAGTGTAATACCCCGATAGTGATTACATATACCTTTCTCCCCTTTCCCTTTAAACAGAGACACTAAGATACCTTCTATCCAATCCCTGGGTACGTTGGTGCCATTCCAGATCTTAGTAATAAGACTGAATACTGCATTGGTCACATTTGCGCTTCCAATCTTTAGAAATTGAACTCGTAGGCCATCTTGACCAGGTGTCTTGCCTGTATTGATTTGTTTAAGAGCGATATTTACTTCTTCACGAGTTGGTAGTGGATCCATTCGAAACTTAACAGCACATTGTGGGAGGTTCTGTATGATATTCATACAGAACCTCATACAGAACCTGAAGGATTATTAACCAAGTCAGCAAAATGCTCATACCAGCGCTGCAGAATCTTCTTTGGTTCTTTGATAATGTCCCTGTTGTCTTTTGTCTTTAGACAAACCACGCAAGATTTTGGAGGGCCAAATACTTTGCGTAATAGACCATAAAACAGCTTCATCTCCTTAGCGTCATATGTTTTTTGAATTTCTGAAGAAATCTGCGGCCACCATTCATTCCACATTCTTCTAAGGTCGCTTTGCAAAACTGCTTTGTGTTCTTTGAAGGCTGTCTCTGTTTCAGAATGAAATAAGTTTGAATCTTTAAGGACCGTTTGATACATCTTTCTTTTACTTTCAAGTAGCTGCTTGACTTTGTGGTCATTGTCATCCAACCAGTCTTTATCCTTCTTTTTTCTATACCCAAGAAATTTTGCTCCCACTGAGTACACTTGGTTCTTTAATTTCTCCCACGTTCCATCAAATTCAATCTTATCAAATTTGTCTTTCAATGTTTTACACACATCCAGGTCTTTCAGCAACGTCGGTGTGCTTTGGAAGTCTCGCCCCATTTATCCGCACTTTTTTATGGATTTTGCAGTTTAAACTTCCCGCGAACCATTTTATGATCAGTGTCACATTCCGCACTCCTCATCACACGTACATTACACACATCACAACGGTCACGCCTCCTGGTGATAATAAAGTCGATCATATGGCCATGTTTAGATCTTGGGTGAGTCCACATAGCCTTGTGCCTGACTTTCTGGTGAAAATGTGTATTGCCTATTACCAACTTGAGCTCGGAACAGAACTGAAGTAGCTTCAAGCCATTTGAATTCATTTTGCCAATGCCATGGCGACCAAGAGCATCCCAAGTTTCAAAATCACTACCGACTCGAGCATTGAAATCACCCAGAATAACAAGTTTCTCATCAGCTGGAACAGAACTGACAGCATTATGCAGATCGTCGTAAAAGGTCATAATGGCTTCTTCACTAGCTTGCATTGTTGTAGCATAAACTGAGAAAAAGGTTGCATATCTACCACAAGTGAGAGGAATTCAAAGTTTTATTTTGCGGTCAGTAATACCGCAGAGGCACTCTACACGTTCTAATAAGATTGTTCTCACTGCAAAACCTACACCACCATCACGACGTTCACCTTTCTGCTTGCCAACCCAGAAATGTGTTAAACCAGATGTAATTTCAGTTAGCTGATCTTCACCAGGGAAACGTGTCTCCGACAGAGCTTTTATATCAATGTTCAGTCTTTTAAGTTCTTTCGTCACAAGATCTGTTCTTCTTTCTGGTCGATTAGATATTTTTTGGTCCAATAACGTCCTTACATTCCAACAGCAAACACTTAGTTTCACTCGATCTTTTGCAAATGTTTTAGTGTTTCTTCCATGTTTTGTCGTCGTGCCAAAACGAACCAATGTTAGCCACAGGCTGCTAAGCAGTGTTGATGTGACAGGCAATGTTTGATGCACCTTTTCTAGCACTTTCCCAAGACTTAAGGTGAGCAGTGCTATCCCTTAAAAGGGCTGCTCAACCACAAGAACT
This sequence comes from Morbakka virulenta, assembly GCA_003991215.1. Lineage (NCBI taxonomy): Eukaryota > Metazoa > Cnidaria > Cubozoa > Carybdeida > Carukiidae > Morbakka > Morbakka virulenta. The sequence goes on along the minus strand of RDPX01000090.1, from coordinate 2,479,141 downwards.
TCCACCGGAGTATGCCCCTGTCACAGTAAGACACAACAATCATGTTAAGATAAGATTCCTGTCGCCTATGTGCAGATTGGTGGCTGTGAGCTTCCGGTTAAACAGATTATGTTTAGGTCACCTTAGCTAGACCCTTCCCATGATCTGGGTGAAGAGCATTGTCCTTAAAAAGGGTTGCTCAGTAGCAAAAAGCTCCATCCAAGTTAGTTCCTGTGTAGCATAACTAACAACGATGTTAAGAATAGCTTTAAGCTGTCTGTGTGCAGAATTGTAACTGCAACCCTCCAACTTGTTAAATCTGTACACGTTGCCACTACTCCATCCCCACAGAACCTATGAAGAGATATCTGTACACAAAAGATTTTAATGACATATGCTTGTACTTACATATATCACCCACTGAGCATCCACAGTTACGATCCAACGACAAACAATTGTAAGGTAACTGGTAACTATATCAGCCGCAGCTTTTACTGAGTGTCCTTTTCTTAGAGAGATGCTGCAGCAGCAACTGAGGGGGCCTATCACTCCCAAAACGCAGTAACTTCCATTGAAGGTACTCATCTCAACCATTGACGATAAATCGTTCATCTGCTTGCTACTGACACAACTCATGAAAGAGAGTGCGCCTTTCGAATTTGTTTGAGGCCATTTTACTTTATAAGGTGGTGAAGATTATCATTTACTTTTTTAAGGATGTTAAAACACTGCTTTTATAACACCATATTAAACACTGCTATTATACCCCATATATATGCACAAAACTGTTATATGTATAAGTGTGAGTTCCCCCAGCTTACTGACCAAGTACAGTCATGAACACAAGTTTAAGACCAAACACTGAAAATAGCCGAAAATTGGGTATTGCGTCAGACTTCCATCATATTGACTGTTTTAACTTTTAGTTATTCCTTTGAATGGTTTCCTAGCTGCTGTCAACACCTCGTTCTGATTTTTGCCAATTTTTTGAAAGTTGGAGAATAGCTGACATGGGACGTAAAAAGTCCTTGACGTTCAGAGGGCACAAATCATAGCCCTAGGCAGTCAAAAGTTGACGGAACGCAGCATTGGGAAGAAATTGAGTGTCAGCAAGTAATCCTTGCATCAGGAATCTATGAGGATGGGAAGGGAAGTGGAAGACATAGAAGCACCACCAAGAATGACGACATCCTGATAAAAAGGATGGTCGTTAGGTCTCCATCAATTCCATGAAAAAAATCATGGCAGAACTGCTGCGGAGAAGATGCAAAGTGACTCATCTGACAGTTTCTCGTCGTTTATCGAAAGAATTTCAGTTGAAATTCTACAAAACCGGCAAGAAAACCGAGGCTTACTCATACGATGTAAGCTAAGCGTTTGACATTTGCATTGAAACATCGACACTGGAGGACCGCACAGTGGGGAAGGGTATTATTCTCAGACGATTCTACTCTTCAACAGTGGGCAGTGCTCAAGCGCTACGTCAGGAGTCCAGCTGGCAAGCAAAATGATGATAAATATACGATATCGACGATGAAACATTCCCCAAGTCAGATGATTTTGGAGGGAATGTCCAAGAATTGGGTCGGTGGTCTTTACTTTTTGACACCAGGAACCACTATGAATGGACCAAAATTATGTCGAGTTGTTGTTAGGCAAACTCAAACTTCACATGGAAGTCCATGACTGCAATATTTTCATGCAGGATGGAGCGACATGCCACCGTTCCAACGTTGCAACCACGTTTCTAGCTGGGAACAAAGTCAAAGTGCTCGAAAGGCCGGGAAATAGCCTGACCTCAAGCCAATTGAAAATTTGTGGACGATATTTGTTAAAGTGTCGGAACAACAACCGTCAAGTGCTCCAGAATTGGCTAGAGTGATAAAAGAGGTCTGGGCTAGAGAAATCTCGAAAGAGTATTGTCAAAGTTTAATAGACAGTATACCGAGGAGCACGGGGGTTGTAATCCGAACATGGAAGGACATACAAAATGTTGAATTTTGGACAATTGAATGATCATGGATACCAAAATTGCATGAAGTGACATATTTTCCGTGCTATATGGAGATTTTATGAGAAATAAAAGTAATTGTCCTGTTTGAATTCTATGATATTGTTTTTTTCGTGAAATTTTGAGCTTGGTCTTAAACATTTGTTCATGACTGTAGTGACGCTGGTCGCATTAGACAGGTAGTCATCTTACAAAGTAAATATTATTTAATAAGTAGCGTGGACGGGCCCAAATCAAAGTCGTTTCAGACGAGTGGTTGTTTTATAGAGGTGGTCGCTTAAGCAAGTTGGAATGTACTGAAAGAAGATTTTTGGTAAAGAGTGGAATAAGATTTAAACACAGCAACAGCCTATCTGCACAAAAAGTATTGAAAGTCACGTTAACATTGACCAATGTGTAAAAACATTTATGCAACTTATTATCATTTTTATTGACTCAATACTGTTTTTAATACCGGGTTTCAATATAATTGTTTTGATTTTTACACAGTATTTCTTATCAAGAAATGCAAAGAATGTTTCGCTTCTTGCCAAGGTTCGATGGATATATTTACTTTGGCACGTATGGAAAATAATATTTTAAGAGACTGCCATCCGCAATCGACCTCCTTTGAAAGCTTAGGTCATGGGAATTTTCTTCAGTTTTTAACAAGAAACGAAGATTTATTGAAAAAGCTTGGATCGTATGTTTTGGTGACACCTTCAGCCCATCGCCTGACATCGAACATGAATGCTAAGAAAGAGGACATGAACGATTTTATACGTCAGTGTAAAGGAAATTATAACGAGGTATATTATGCAGAATAATTAACTTGCTTTTCACTGCAATTACTGTGTTTACAATAGCATACTAAAGATAAAAAATACCAAAATTATTGAATTTTTTATTATTCTAATGGCATATTTTAAGATGTGATAAGATTTGTCAGTGGTATTAGGGAGTGTTTTGTGGTTACGTTTACACCTGCAAAAGGATCAGGCCCTCAAACCCCTAAAAAGTGGAAGGGCAGCAAAGAGAGAAGGGTATTTTAATAAGTGTTCATTTGAACGGAGAGCGAAAGAAGGGGTAGATACCCACAAACAATAGGAATAAGCTTGACATTATATTTCTACAATCGCTTTTATTTATTTATTTATTTATTTATTTATTTATTTATTTATATTAGTTATGTTATTTGTTGATTTTATCAATTCGTTTTTCTAATATGCACGAGTCAAAATGAGAAGCCATTTCAATTAAAAAATAGTATCGATTTTGTTTCTCCATGATAACAATGCTTGATCTTCTTGTTTAACTGTGTTTAGCATCCTTGTCCGTTTGAAAACCTAGGACCCATTTCAATTTCAGCCCTAAGGCCGTACTACTTCACTGAGTACTAATGATAATCCTTGCATAACTGCTACTGTAAACAAAGTTGGAGAAATAACAACACACAACCACACATAACGGTCGNTATTTATTTATTTATTTATTTATTTATTTATTTATTTATTTATTTATATTAGTTATGTTATTTGTTGATTTTATCAATTCGTTTTTCTAATATGCATGAGTCAAAATGAGAAGCCATTTCAATTAAAAAATAGTATCGATTTTGTTTCTCCATGATAACAATGCTTGATCTTCTTGTTTAACTGTGTTTAGCATCCTTGTCCGTTTGAAAACCTAGGACCCATTTCAATTTCAGCCCTAAGGCCGTACTACTTCACTGAGTACTAATGATAATCCTTGCATAACTGCTACTGTAAACAAAGTTGGAGAAATAACAACACACAACCACACATAACGGTCGCACTAACTCAAACCATTAGGACGACCCCTACTTGATGAAACTTGACCAAGAGCCCAAAAATAGCTGGTGTGAAATCAACAGTTATGAGGTTTACATAGAGAGAGAATAATGAAAGGATTAACGATTCAAAGGCTTTCTCTAACAGTGTCTCACATTTTCCCTAACACGTGAGGGTAAAAAGAAAAGGTGTATCACATTTTTTTCTTTATTTTTTCTTTATTGATTGATTATGTAATTATTTATTATTATTTATTTATGTTTTAGTTTTTTAAAACGGAGTTTTTGTTGGGTTTTTTCTGGAAAAAAATTTGAAAAAAATTAGTTTTTCATTTCTTGTTATTGTGGTAATAATTATCTGAATTTACTTTTAGAAAATGCTCTTTGGCATTTTTTGCAACCAGTTTGAATTAGATGATCAAGTGAAGTCATTGTATGAAGAGTTTCATCATAGCTATAGTTCTTGGAAAGACTATCACAAAGAGGCCAACGACAACAAACATGAGTCAACTATCATTTACCAAAACCCTTTGCTATCCGAGTCCACAGATGCCCCATCTGCTAGTGCAGAACTGTGTAATAAGGATGCTATTGATGACATGGAAACTGGATGGGGAACTCAAGAGGATGCAATAAAAAGCTTACAATCAGCACCATTATTAGAAGACTTACACAGGTGGACGAACTGGAATTTCATATTTAGACCAAAATGTGGAGATTTAAAGCAATTTATTCGCGAATTACCAAAGATGACAGATAAACAATTGATTCAAGTGCATGTTTTGGAAATTTACCCTGGTAAACTCTTAAAGATAAAACCTGATGCAACCCATGAAGAATTTAAGAAATGTTTAGATATCTCCGATCCTGTCAATACAGCTGGGATACTGGTTTCTCTTATTGTTAGTTATGGTGGTGTAAGGAACGCGCCAATGGCTTTACTGACAAATTACGTGAAGTCTTTTTTACAAATAAAGAGGACAGAGGGTATTACTGAGGGTTTTATATATGACCAACCGCCCGAGAAGAAAGAGGTGCGTTTTATTTTACAGTGCATGTCCCGCATACCTCCAAAATTGCTTTCAAGAATTATAAACCAGGTGAGTCTTTTCATTCAGTTTTCCATCAAAGAACAATTAAAAGTCTTCTTCTTGAATATTTAGTTGTATGAAGTAGATATTACTCGTATTATGCATCCATTGATTGTAGAAATATAGAGCTGCAAGTACTTTAAAAATCTGTCAGTTTAATATCACAAGCTGTAAAAAACATAATGATTATTTTTTGAACACCCTTTGCTATCAAATCGAATCGATCCTTTGGTGTCACTCGCGATGACTTGCTTCCTGCAGCACCGATTTTCAGTCATTGAGATTAGATGTTATCGAGGTATATTACTTGCTCTATTAACCTCTTCGAAACCTCTGGAGAATGACCTGCTGCTTATATTTTTTCCTTTCGAACATGTTTTCATCATGATATCTTTTCTCAATCGATTACCCTTTGAACTCATCGGTATATCCGAAGAAGGACAGCTTCTATTTCAGAATTAGAGATTGGAGAGATTCTTCTAGGTTGACATATGCTAACAAAACATTTGTTATTCTTGGATAAATAGAATTTGATACACATCTCGTAGCTGTCGGGTTTTTTTGTCTGTTTCCATCACTTTTAACATTGACTGTGGTACGTAGCTGGAAAGGACCATTGAATACACTGGACTTTACATCAACATCTGCTTTTTGTCATTTGTTTATCGTTGACTATTTTTTATTGTTTCATATTTGTATCGTTTAATTTATAGTTGTTTATTATTTTTAATTGCTTATTTTTTAATTATTTATTTTTTATGATTATTTATTTTTTATGTTCCAATTAATAATGTTATTACTATACTGTACGACAGGAACTGCACACGTATTAATAGCCACTATTATATTCCTTGCATTTCATTCTGTTTCAAACACAATTCTCATGCGTCTTTAATATTCTTTAAGGGTCTTCTCTTTTATGGTGTCATGGTTGATCCCATTACCGTCGTTTACGCCTAGATAATTGTAAATTCCTTCTGGATCTAACGCTTTAATGGTAGTGTTGATGTCAAGAATTATGAATAAAGTCTGAGAGGGTCTGTCTTCCAGAAATGTCGCTTTGGCGCATTTGCCCAACCCAAAGTCTACGCCGATGTCGTTACTGAGTTTTTTAACAGTAGTAAGGAGACCTAATTTTTTTATCATTTTTGATAAAATATGAGAAGGTGATTAATAATTTTCACAACCGTCTTATACCCATATCCAATGTTATTTAGTTCATTAGAAAGAGGAATCAAAGACATACAAAATAGATGGGGAGAAAGGTAGTCTTCCTTAAAACATACCTCGTTCAATGCTGGTATTATTAGAGTCATTAGTATCCGTTGAATGCGAAAGAAGAAACGCGTATTCCAACTTGCCATGCTATTCTTGAGAAAGTTGGAGATTACGGGAGAGATTTTCTAAACGTCACGACTTTTGAAGTAGCCAATCATGAGTAAAACCATCAAGAGCTTTGCGGTAATCTATCCAAGCTGTACTGAGGTTTTTACTTTTCTTTTTACAGTTTTCTAATATCATTTTGTTGATTAAGAGCTGGTCTTTACATCAATAGGAGTTTCGCTTGCACCCTTTTTGTTCATGGGGGAGAATGTCACTGTTTTCAAGGAAATTATACGTTCTATTAGTAATAATCGATGGTGTCAGTTTTCCCGATGAAATGCTTGCGCCACCTTCCCATGTTTGCCTTGTATTCCAGCTTTATTTACTGCATTGACTGCTAATAAAAATCACTGTTTCCTCTGTCTCCTTACACAACCTACATAAGAAATATTCACTGGTTTTATCTACTCTAGCCTTGATGCTATTCGTTCGTAATGCTTCATCTTGGGCTGCTGTTAATAAACCCTGTTTCTTTTTCATTGTACAATCTCTTAACCATAGCTATGTGTGAATACTTGTTATTTCTTCTGTTTCTCGAAATTACTGTCCTTGTAGCAGAAATAGTGGATTTGGTCGATAAAGAAACTATAAGAGCTGAGCAATTTGAAGATGAATTGTTGGTGGAAAGTGGAAAGAAGATTGTTATAAGATTTAAAAATTATTATTATAATAATAATTATTATTACTACTTTTAGTAGTAGTACTACTAGTAGTAGTAGTAGTAGTAGTAGTAATGGTAGTAGTAGTAGTAGTAGTAGTAGTAATGAGAGTGGTAGTAATGGTAGTAGTAATAGTAGCAATAGTAGTAGTAGTAGTATTAGTAGTAGTAATTGTAGTAGTAGTAGTAGTAATGGTAGTAGTAGTAGTAGTAGTAGTAGTAGTAATAGTAGTAGTAGTAGTAGTAGTAGTAGTAGTAGTAGTAGTAGTAGTAGTAGTAGTAGTAGTAGTAGATTATATTATGCCTATTCAGCAGTCAATGACAAGGGAAGGGCACTGGACAATTATATGGGATATCACTTCGATAATAAATAGAGATGTGCTTGGATTTTTCCATTTGACTAATGGTGTCATTATGTTATTAGNAGAGTGGTAGTAATGGTAGTAGTAATAGTAGCAATAGTAGTAGTAGTAGTATTAGTAGTAGTAATTGTAGTAGTAGTAGTAGTAATGGTAGTAGTAGTAGTAGTAGTAGTAGTAGTAGTAATAGTAGTAGTAGTAGTAGTAGTAGTAGTAGTAGTAGTAGTAGTAGATTATATTATGCCTATTCAGCAGTCAATGACAAGGGAAGGGCACTGGACAATTATATGGGATATCACTTCGATAATAAATAGAGATGTGCTTGGATTTTTCCATTTGACTAATGGTGTCATTATGTTATTAGTTAATATACACTTGATAATAATAGTAGTATTGTTATTGTAATTGTGGGAAAAATCTCAGAAATATTGACAGTACCAGTTACAGTTCTAGTATTAACAGCAAAAACGTTAAGAATTGCTACCATGATAGCAGTTATAAAGTAAAATTTGTATTTGGGCATGAAAGTAGTAGCTTTTGTTGTGTATGCTGTAGTATGCAGCATATCTTTATGAATTTTGAACTCACACTTTTTTGTTACATTTTAGGTGTTTCTTAAACCTCTTAACGATGTTTTTGGTAAAGTTGATACTGCATCCCTGCTTTTAACTTCGTGTGTCACACAAGAGGAACGAACATGTTTGCATATTCTTGGTGTCTTGAATGCAGTGGAAGAGTGGATAACAGACTTTAGAAATACAAAAGTCGATGTTTTTTCAGATGCTGCTAGCGGTTCAGAGCAATTAATACCGGATTTAGTAAGTGTTAATGACTACTATATTCTTTCTTCTTTTTTTTAACGAATAATGGGCATGGACTTCTTTCTTTCGAGGAAACAGGAATACTGAGAGAAGATACCTATTTCCGTTCTTCACTGTAATACGTTTTTATTTTTAACAAATAAAAGTTTGATAATGATAATGATAATTTGATAAGGATAATGATAACTTGATAATGATAATGATAGTTTGATAATGATAATGATAATTTGATAATGATAATGATAACTTGATAATGATAATGATAATGATAATTTGATAATGATAATTTGATAATGATAATGATAACTTGATAATGGTAATGATAATTTGATATTGATAATTTGATAATGATAATGATAATTTGATAATGGTCATTTGATAATGATAATGGTAATTTGATATTGATAATTTGATAATGATAATGATAATTTGATTTTTCCACCGGTAGTACCACTTAAATCAGTGAAGTAATAGATGCCATGGATAAGACAATTACATAAAAACGAGAACAGAGTTTCCACCCATGATAGAATTCTCTAATATATCTACTTTTGCTGTCAAAGGAGGTGACTGTGAACTAAGAACAACCCATGCTATGTCATATCAGAAAGTAATTAGTGTTGGGCATACGGGTACTCCAGACTGCTGAATGAATGAATGCTGACATAAATAATGAAGTATCCATGATTTCATTGTCTCCCAAGGCAACACCGAAATAGCATTTGTATCCTTCGTAGAAGGTCGAGGAACTTTGCAAGAAATATTCCAAAGTCTCAATTATCATAAATTCTCCACAGATATGACAGAATAAATGAACAGGATTTCTACAACGGAGATCACTCATCGTTCCAAATAGAATGAAGTCTTGATCAAAGCCGAAGATATAAAATAGTAATTGGAATACACATTGTTGATTGTTTGTCCTTTTTCTTTTGTTTTTATTTGAACGCTTTCCTTTTATAACGACCCTTTCCTTATATAACGATGCTTTCCTTATATAACGATGCTTTCCTTATATAACGATGCTTTCCTTATATAACGATGCTTTCCTTATATAACGATGCTTTCCTTATATAACGATGCTTTCCTTATATAACGATGCTTTCCTTATATAACGATGCTTTCCTTATATAACGATGATTTCCTTATATAACGGTGCTTTCCTTATATAACGATGCTTTCCTTATATAACGATGCTTTCCTTATATAACGATGCTTTCCTTATATAACGATGCTTTCCTTATATAACGATGCTTTCCTTATATAACGATGCTTTCCTTATATAACGATGCTTTCCTTATATAACGATGCTTTCCTTATATAACGATGCTTTCCTTATATAACGATGCTTTCCTTATATAACGATGCTTTCCTTATATAACGATGCTTTCCTTATATAACGATGCTTTCCTTATATAACGATGCTTTCCTTATATAACGATGCTTTCCTTATATAACGATGCTTTCCTTATATAACGATGCTTTCCTTATATAACGATGCTTTCCTTATATAACGATGCTTTCCTTATATAACGATGCTTTCCTTATATAACGATGCTTTCCTTATATAACGATGCTTTCCTTATATAACGATGCTTTCCTTATATAACGATGCTTTCCTTATATAACGATGCTTTCCTTATATAACGATGCTTTCCTTATATAACGATGCTTTCCTTATATAACGATGCTTTCCTTATATAACGATGCTTTCCTTATATAACGATGCTTTCCTTATATAACGATGCTTTCCTTATATAACGATGCTTTCCTTATATAACGATGCTTTCCTTATATAACGATGCTTTCCTTATATAACGATGCTTTCCTTATATAACGATGCTTTCCTTATATAACGATGCTTTCCTTATATAACGATGCTTTCCTTATATAACGATGCTTTCCTTATATAACGATGCTTTCCTTATATAACGATGCTTTCCTTATATAACGATGCTTTCCTTATATAACGATGCTTTCCTTATATAACGATGCTTTCCTTATATAACGATGCTTTCCTTATATAACGATGCTTTCCTTATATAACGATGCTTTCCTTATATAACGATGCTTTCCTTATATAACGATGCTTTCCTTATATAACGATGCTTTCCTTATATAACGATGCTTTCCTTATATAACGATGCTTTCCTTATATAACGATGCTTTCCTTATATAACGATGCTTTCCTTATATAACGATGCTTTCCTTATATAACGATGCTTTCCTTATATAACGATGCTTTCCTTATATAACGATGCTTTCCTTATATAACGATGCTTTCCTTATATAACGATGCTTTCCTTATATAACGATGCTTTCCTTATATAACGATGCTTTCCTTATATAACGATGCTTTCCTTATATAACGATGCTTTCCTTATATAACGATGCTTTCCTTATATAACGATGCTTTCCTTATATAACGATGCTTTCCTTATATAACGATGCTTTCCTTATATAACGATGCTTTCCTTATATAACGATGCTTTCCTTATATAACGATGCTTTCCTTATATAACGATGCTTTCCTTATATAACGATGCTTTCCTTATATAACGATGCTTTCCTTATATAACGATGCTTTCCTTATATAACGATGCTTTCCTTATATAACGATGCTTTCCTTATATAACGATGCTTTCCTTATATAACGATGCTTTCCTTATATAACGATGCTTTCCTTATATAACGATGCTTTCCTTATATAACGATGCTTTCCTTATATAACGATGCTTTCCTTATATAACGATGCTTTCCTTATATAACGATGCTTTCCTTATATAACGATGCTTTCCTTATATAACGATGCTTTCCTTATATAACGATGCTTTCCTTATATAACGATGCTTTCCTTATATAACGATGCTTTCCTTATATAACGATGCTTTCCTTATATAACGATGCTTTCCTTATATAACGATGCTTTCCTTATATAACGATGCTTTCCTTATATAACGATGCTTTCCTTATATAACGATGCTTTCCTTATATAACGATGCTTTCCTTATATAACGATGCTTTCCTTATATAACGATGCTTTCCTTATATAACGATGCTTTCCTTATATAACGATGCTTTCCTTATATAACGATGCTTTCCTTATATAACGATGCTTTCCTTATATAACGATGCTTTCCTTATATAACGATGCTTTCCTTATATAACGATGCTTTCCTTATATAACGATGCTTTCCTTATATAACGATGCTTTCCTTATATAACGATGCTTTCCTTATATAACGATGCTTTCCTTATATAACGATGCTTTCCTTATATAACGATGCTTTCCTTATATAACGATGCTTTCCTTATATAACGATGCTTTCCTTATATAACGATGCTTTCCTTATATAACGATGCTTTCCTTATATAACGATGCTTTCCTTATATAACGATGCTTTCCTTATATAACGATGCTTTCCTTATATAACGATGCTTTCCTTATATAACGATGCTTTCCTTATATAACGATGCTTTCCTTATATAACGATGCTTTCCTTATATAACGATGCTTTCCTTATATAACGATGCTTTCCTTATATAACGATGCTTTCCTTATATAACGATGCTTTCCTTATATAACGATGCTTTCCTTATATAACGATGCTTTCCTTATATAACGATGCTTTCCTTATATAACGATGCTTTCCTTATATAACGATGCTTTCCTTATATAACGATGCTTTCCTTATATAACGATGCTTTCCTTATATAACGATGCTTTCCTTATATAACGATGCTTTCCTTATATAACGATGCTTTCCTTATATAACGATGCTTTCCTTATATAACGATGCTTTCCTTATATAACGATGCTTTCCTTATATAACGATGCTTTCCTTATATAACGATGCTTTCCTTATATAACGATGCTTTCCTTATATAACGATGCTTTCCTTATATAACGATGCTTTCCTTATATAACGATGCTTTCCTTATATAACGATGCTTTCCTTATATAACGATGCTTTCCTTATATAACGATGCTTTCCTTATATAACGATGCTTTCCTTATATAACGATGCTTTCCTTATATAACGATGCTTTCCTTATATAACGATGCTTTCCTTATATAACGATGCTTTCCTTATATAACGATGCTTTCCTTATATAACTATGCTTTCCTTATATAACGATGCTTTCCTTATATAACGATGCTTTCCTTATATAACGATGCTTTCCTTATATAACGATGCTTTCCTTATATAACGATGCTTTCCTTATATAACGATGCTTTCCTTATATAACGATGCTTTCCTTATGTAACGACGTTTATGACTCAGGATGTAATAATAAACGTAGTACTATATTTGCACAAGTCTTAAAAATATTAGAACAAACAGGAATTTTGTTGATAATCTTCATAAAGGTGTCTGTTTACACAAAGAAACTGAAATATCTTCACTAAGCTCGTGATAGCACCCAAGATGAAATACTTATGTCTTGATAATTGACTAGAAGCCCATTGGAAACTAACAAACATAATGACTGGACATGAGGTTTTTATTCATCATTTTCTGATATTGACATTTTTCCGGAAAAATAAGTGTTGAGTGTGACCCATATTTTTTAGTTGGAATAAAATTATCTGTTTGCAATATAATTATCTTTTCTTCAATATTTCCAACATGAATAATACCGAAATTGACATGAAATCTGGAAAATAGATTACAGTAAAAAATTATTTTAATTCATTAGCTATGCATTGTTTAAAAACTTACTCCAAATTCATAATGAACGTATGTCTGCAAACCAAAATTCAAATATTTAAAAATTCAAAAATATATTTCACATTTTTATATGCAGTTGCTGTCAGCCAATGATAATCTTATTAATGACGATGAAAAGATGACACTTTCTTATCCAAACCTCAATGAAAAAGAAGTGGAAGAAATAAATGAAGAGGAGGATCAGAAATCTTCAAAACCCAAAGTTAAAGGTAAGTTTTTGCAATATTTACTTATACCAGTTAAAAACAAAGCATTACATAATTTGAAAAATCAGTTTAGCTCTTGGGCAAGCTCACGTGCATCACTTGTCATGTGATAACCTATATACGTTTCCACAAGTTAAGACCCCTACAATACCACTTTAAGACGTTCTTTATTCTTTACCAGTTTTTTAACCTTGTATTGCCAAATACTTGCCAAATTGCTCTACTGTGATCCAATTTATTTGGTATCATGTCACCGTAATACAAGATGCTAGCTATTTTGCCATCCAAGTCAATATTTTTATAAGTACTTTTGTAGAAAACGCCTCCATAAATGCGACTATAGTTCTTTACAGCAAAGAATATGATGCCATATCCCATAAGCTCTTTAGTTTAACAGGAGGCTTGAAAGCTGGATAGGCGCTACTCTCTTGCAACCTACTGATTTTAAAACAATTTTCTCTTAACGTGTTGCTAAATAATGTGAGGAATCATGCTTACAAAGAACTGATAATGCTACTATGTATAGTTGTTACAAATTTTCCGTCGAATTCTAGAACTGGGATGACATACAATATTGTATCAAGTTTACCCTGTTCCTGAAATATGAACTAAGCTCATACATCACATGATCTTCTTAGCACATTTTAGGTAATTACAGCATGCTCTAGGTGATGGTGCAATCTCTTAATTACGTAAAATATTTCACATAAACACATTAGATAAACAATTTACGTAAGTTTTAAATCCTTTCTTCAAATAACATTCAAATTCTCATCAAGTTGGTAAGAATTAACCCCTTCTCTTTTGGGGAAACTTTCACGTTTTCGCCACCTTACTTTAACGATTAAATCTAGCAAAGCACTCTCTGTTGTTAGTTCATCCAATACAAGAAACTGAATGTACGTTAGATCAGGTGCTCAGTGATAAGCCCCTTCTTTACTTGCATCCAGTTCTAAAGTGAGAAACAATGTTCAAGGTATGTCTAATACTACATGGAGTATCCATTTGCATGCCTCGCCCAGCCTTTTGGATAAATGCTTTGTTACGTCCCTTGTATTTGACTTGAAGACCGGAAATGAATAAACATTTGAAGTAAAGAAGTCAATCTTCCGCTTTGGGTATGATCCTATTTCATTTTTTAAAAGTCCAATCTATATATCGTTTACAGTTGCAAGTTCAATCAGATATCAACAGTAAAATTTGATAGCCATTTCATTGAGTTTTAGTTAAAGGTGCATAGTTCATCCATACCACCAGCAAGTCTAATTGATGGGCAGGTTTCGACAATGTGCTTGACAGAGACTCCCGTGTTGCCACACACATGCAGGGCTTGTTATTCCATTTAGTCTTGAGATTATTGGTTCGCAATCTGTTGAGATGTCACAATTACTTTCTTGTTAAACTGGGGATACGTTCTTCAGCAATAGGCAGCAGATCAGGTAGCCATTATGGCGGCGGAGGCTCCAGGTGTTCATGCTCACCAAAACTGCTTCTGAATTTCAGTCTTTTGCGTGGTCGATCAAGCGGGTTAGCAACAGAAACTAGGCAAGGGTCATTAGAATTCCGGCAAGCAGAAGCACGGAGATACGAGAACCGTTCTCTACGATATCTAAGGGACTCCATGTCTGATACAGCTGGAAGGTGGTCGAGCCGAGTAGATTGCAGAGTTTCCGAGATGGTTCGCATAGCTTCATACACTTTCTTGTCAATTTTGTGGCAGTATGTGGAGCGTCCGCAAACAGAAGATCCATATTCAGCAACTGATTGTACGAGGGCGATACTGCTGATACGAAGGGTGCTGGGTCTCCCCAAGAGGTGCCTGCTAGACGCCCGACAACGCTTCTGAAGTTTGGCGGACATAGTAGTACAGTGAACATTGCATGTGAGGGATCTGTCAAGCTCGATATCAAGGTATTTAAAGTGGTCCGAAGCTGGTATACCAACATCACTCATAGAGATAGAGAGGATTTTACGTCCTAGGTAATACAGAACAGTGCAGCATTTACTCTGATTGATCGTCAATTTCTACTTGTCATAGTACTTGTACAACACGTCGGCACCTTGTTCTAGCTTATGTTGGACATCCTAGACCGACTGACCAGAGACGCCAAACGCACCATCATCGGCATACAAAAACTTGGCAGTCGTGTTACTAGGGGTGTCGTTGGTGTAGCAATAAAAGAGTGCAGAGGCAAAAACAGAGCCTTTAGGCAGTCCAAAGCACAGTCGTCGCCAACTGGAATTCTTCCCACCAGTAAAGACACAGAACATTCTATTACTGAGCATGTTGTGAATTACTTCGATCATATGAGTCATGGATCATTTTAGACAATTTGTAGATAGGTCCGGATATCCACACAGTAACGTATGCAGCTGTAAGGTCCATATGCAGGACACCAGTAAGTTGCTTGGCTTCGAAGTTATCTTCGATGTGTTGGGCGAGTCCAAGGGCTTGCAGCTCTGTTGATTGCTTTTCTCTGAAACCGACTTGTTCTTGCGGAAGTGAGGCACTTATGAACGGGTTAATGCGGTTGAGGATAATTCTCTCGCAGACCTTGTAACGGACGCAGAGTAAAGAGATTGGCCGATAGCTTTTGATGTCCTTGGGGTCCTTGTCTGGTTTCAAGATAGGCACAGCCTTGCTACTACGCCAAAATCGCGGGATTGTTTTCGAGCTGAAGCAATGATTGTGGAAGGATGTGAGCCACGATAAGCTATTTGGTCGTAGATGATGGAAGAACTCTAGGCAAATGTTATCATATCCAGGCTGCTTGCCACATTTCGTTGATCGAATGGCTGATGCTACCTAATCTCTGGATATCGGGTTTCCCAGTTCATCTACTTCTACAGGACATTTCTTGAGATCTGACACAGCTTTCTTGATGGATCGATCAAAAGCTTTGTCTTTTTGCTTGGTTTTGAGTTTGCCAGTAGTTGAGATGCAAAGGCAATCGGATTCACTGAGATTCTAGATTTTGGGGACTCCATGGTGCCAAGGTTACGAAGGATCTTAAAGGCCCTGCTTGAAGATAGAGAGAAGACCATATTATTCATTGTCTCCTCCCAACGGTTACGTCTTGATTCGTCGAGTTTTTCTAGGAGTTCGTTACCAAGATGAATTCTGTCGGGTTCAGTAGAGGATTTGTAGCTCTTGTAGAAATACAAATCGAGTACGAGTACCGGGTCCCAACAAGGAATGAGTTCTTTTCTGGCTCCACGAGGAATACATTTAGACGCAGCTTTAAAAACTTCTGAGCAGAACGCTACCCATGAAGAGGAGGCATCTGATATGGGTTCCCGTTGGACATCGTCCATGTGAGCGCCGAGCTCATCTCAGTTTGCTTTCCTGAAGTTCCATCGCGGGATAATGGTGGTTTTGATAGGTGTGATAACATTTTCCAAGTGTACAAAAAGCGGCCTGTGTTGCGACCGTGGGAAGGTCCCACCTATTTGGTACTTGACAGGTAATCCTGGTATGCAGATTACTAAGTCTGGCTGGGTCTCTGTATCCCAAATGGCAGATTTGAAAGTATTTGTACCTGGATTGAATGGGGCGTGTAACGCATATGCTTCCATCCAATCAACCAACGTGATACCATCAACAGAGTCGCATTGATAGCTCCAGTGTGTACGAGGGGCATTGAAGTCTGATTAATGTAATGGCCTTACACAGAGGAAGATCAGAAGGTGTCCAGTTGCTGGCACTTGGGGGGTCGGTAAACGTTGACTAAGGTGCGACCATTGATCATATGCGAGTGGGCCAGCATGCCGTGAGACTCAACGGATGAGATTCGTGTGCACACAATTCCTGAGCGTACGAAACTGGCAATGCCACTGTGACGGGAAGTGTTTCGAATGCAGTATCAAAACTGCTAATGCTGATTCCTGTGGTGGTTTTGGATGAATATGACGTTTGTGTGTGTTTCATGGGCAGTTCTTTCGAGGTAATAGATTTTTGCTCTGGTGAACTCTTCGGCGTTTATTGACAGTACTTTTACATTGACATCATTGCAAAGTCACCATGAGCGATTTTAATCAGATAAGGATCCTTACAAAATGTTTTACAGGCAGATAAGACAGACATTAGAGTCCAGATGTTGGGCTGCTATGTATGACCTTTGCTTTGAAAGGAGGGCACATTTTAGTGTAAAGGAAGAATGAAAAATGAATTAAATTAGAGCCTGAGGAACACGAAACCAAAAGTGCAAGTTCAGTTATCTGGCAAGTGTAGTTTTTAAAGATGACTGTGAACCTATCTTGCTGAAAAAATAAAAGAAGGCCCATGGTTAGCATAAAGAGGAAAGATGGATTGAAGGCATCAAAAGAAAAAGGACAAATGGCCATGTCCTTGAGCAAGGCACATCCAGAGGCCAGTGGCATTTGTTGAACTAAAGGAACAGATTTCTTGCAAACTGAACAAAACATCAAAGAAAAACAACAACAAGAATAAGAGGGGGAAATTGATGGAACGGCATTAAAAGGATATAACAAGACCGATGATTAAGGCGGGTCGGGGTGACATATGTAAGTCCTTATGGATGGAAGATTGTAATGTTTACCGACCTTGATTAGTATTATTATCTAGGTAGACGTGTTTAACAGGTAGCAACAAAAGAGGTTTCTTAGCAGTAAAGATTGGTTGATACCAAATACTAGTAGAGTAAAACGTAAGAAGATCAAAGGCTGCAACTGGCTTATTGGGTATCTGCTGGCATTTGGCAAGGGCAAAGAACGAAACAAGTAGTCCTAACAAGATAATTCTCTAAAATAAAGTCTCTTAAAAATGCTTGACGTTGTGGACTCGATGGAAGCCACAGATATACTTTAGGAACTTTATCATGTCATACGTTACAGGATTTTTCTCAGCTGGATGTTGAAAGATTCATTTCTCACCGTCAGGCTACTTCCAAGATAAGAATCAACTTAAGACTAAAAATTAGAAACAATGTCAAGTAAGAGTAGTCTAAAGATCCCGAAAATATTTCTCAAAATGGAGCTAAAACAAATGTAGTCTTTTTTTTTAGCCACTTGGGTTTACAATGTTATGATTTGGGATTACTTGATATCTAACTACTGCATTAATATAAGCAAAAAATGTTGGAGAAAAGTGTTTATTTTTCTTTATATTACAACCATTATCACCATTATCAGCATTTCTGTTACCACTATGGTCATACTTTATTCTTTATAATTCCTCTGACAGATGATGACGATCTACTTGATATTCAGAGCATAGAGCAATTGGAAAATGATTTGATAGAAAACGACGATAGTTGCAAACAGTTAATAGAAAATATACGCAAAAATGAGTTTGGTATTGGTGAGGAATTTGGAGAACGAGCAACTGGATTGTTTCAAGCACAATATGATCGCCTTGGAAGAACTCTGGAGAGATTATCAAAAGAACTGTATTCCAAAGATATTCATTTTGTGCTAGAATTGGTTCAAAATGCTGACGACAATGAATACCCAGAAGCTATCGCATCTGAAGCCAGTGAAGAGAAACCTGCTATTTCTTTTGTGATTGAAAAACATTGTATTACCATGCGAAATAATGAAAGTGGATTCAAACCAGAGAACATTAAAGCCATTTGCGATGTTGGTAAAACAACAAAAGGTGTTCATCACAAAGGGTATATAGGTGAGTATTAACATAGTTCTCTAAATACCACGATTTGCATTTGCTTTATATGACTCTTTGAATCCTAATATGTGATAGAAATACCTATGTTTTTTTATTTTCCAAAGACTGGCAGATGTTTTGTTGCAATTTTCCCTAGTTTACCAATGTGGTGTTTTAATGTCATTTCTGCAACACCGTTTTTCTTTATTTGCGATCTTCATCCTTAAGAATCGGTTTTGTTCTATTTCTGTTATTTCCTTTCTCTCGAGTCTCTTACACTTTATTTGCTTTTTCTTTTTTTTAATGTAATCAAGTATTTATTTTACCATTTCCGCCCTATCCTTTCCCTTTTTCTCTGTGTAGTCGTAGACATGCATCTTCCACTTTTTCCAAAATACAGCTATATCTTCCTGATTACATTCAGATCCCTAATCTTTGTTACGTCCATTTCATACCGGTTCAATAATTTATTGTGTTCCATATCTTGATATTATTTGGACAAGTACACCTAATTTGCTTCTTGGATCCCTTGAAAAATTCCTCATATTTATGACTGATATTTTGTAAAATGTCATGACAAACGGTTGTTTGGGTTAATAAAAATACATATATGTGACACTATTCACTTTTTATTGACTAAGTAAGACGTAACTTGTCTCCTTTTAACGCTGACCCCTCTGGCAGCGTTTGTGTTTGACAACAACCAACGTTTCTTCTTCACCGACTGGGACTGTGACTGTAAATAGTATATGA
The DNA here is from genome assembly GCA_003991215.1 of Morbakka virulenta. Classification (NCBI taxonomy): domain Eukaryota; kingdom Metazoa; phylum Cnidaria; class Cubozoa; order Carybdeida; family Carukiidae; genus Morbakka; species Morbakka virulenta. Next base: position 2,459,735 of record RDPX01000090.1, on the reverse strand, counting down.
TATGATAAATAGTAAATGATAATATACTTAAATATTATATGCCTCTCACCCATAGCCCTACCTAACTTTGCACTCTTTTTTTTTAAAAAACTTTGTACAGCCGACATTGCTCTTTCACCTTAAAAAACATTTTCGTTGTGTACAGTGTCCGTTTTATGCTGTCTGATTATTTGAAGTTTTGATAGGAATTTCAGCATTGTACCGATTTCAAGAAAATTCGCTCGCGTTAGACGCCTATTTGCGTATTTTACTGGACAGCACATCTTGGTATACACACAGAGAGAAAGAGAGAGAGAGACAGACAGACAGACAGACAGACACACAGACACAGACTGAGAGACAGAGAGACACAGAGACACAGAGAGAGAGACAGACAGACAGAGAATTCTGACAAGGTCATTTAATTAAGCATCAAGCGGGTAATTTCCTTGTCTGAAGCTTCAATATCGTCATCTTGGGAAACTGAGATTGGCAGACTTTCACCGTGAGGGGCAGGCAGCATTGCAGAATTGAAGCTTGAATACATGACTTTGTGCTTGTTCTTCGTCAAATTTCCCGTTAAATTTCTTTTGCAAAAATTAACAGTCAGTCAAATGGTTTTTTGGATCCCTCCAAGTCCTAGAAATGGCGAAAGACATAGATTTCTTCCTCTTTTTGTACCAATCACGTAACCTACTTGATAAAGCTGTGCAGATAACGTGCCGTGCCGTTGACTTGTCCTGATCTTCCAGCGAACAATCGAAGTGTAGCTTGTAAAGTTTTCTTGATCTCAGGTTTTATTGTACGCTTCTGGGTTTTCACAGTAAATTTTCCGCAGACATAGCTAAATACCAATATCAGGATGATTTCTACACTGTTTTGACATTTGTAAGGCTGTAAAAACAAATGATGACATCACAGCATACCCTTTATGTGCCTTGCTGACTTTGAGTTGATGCAATATTTCATCAGACAAATTGCGGTTGGATAAATTAAGATGATGAAATGCGTGGAGGTATTTCATCAGATAAATTCTGATTGGATAAATGAAGATGATAAAATTCTTGCAGATATTTCATCCGAGCTATGCTACAGTGATAAATTCATTTCATTTTTAATGTTTTTTTCGATTTTGTAAAGGAAATGTGTGCTTGGACTTACAATTAATTATTTAGAAAATTGATACCGTCATGCGAATCTATATCGGATAGCTAAAGTCAATAAACTACATCATACTTAAAAACTGTAGGTGCTATGAAAAAATGAATTACAGATTTGAAATCAGCATGCAAAACTACATTGGACACAGATAGGCACATGCGTGATGAAAAATACTCGTTGACAAGTGTTACTTGCATGATCACCCTTAGAAAAGTCAAAATGGCATATACATTGGATGGTGTTAAGATTATTAGCTGAAGTTCATGGACGACTTAAAGTTGTTCTCAAAGAATGAGAACGCTATTAACACCCTAGCATCTACTGTTCATCTCATTAGCCAATATATGGGTATGCAATTTTAGACCAATAAGTGTGGTATTGTAACCATGAAACGTGGAAAACTAACAAAGAATATAGAAATGGAACTTGTTAACGGTGAAACGATCAAGGAGGTTGATGAAGGGGGACGTAAGTATCTGGTATACTGGAGCTAGGTAGAATAGAGAAAGAAAAAATGAAGAACACATTACGAAAACATTATTTTAGGACATTTAGAGTTGTAATGCAATTAAAACTTAATAAAAGAAATAAGATGAAGGCAACAAATATCTGGCCGATTTCTCTGTTGCGCTATGGGGCAGGAATTATAAAATGGAAGAACGACGAATTAGAATATCTGGACAGAAGAACTCGGAAAGTAATAAAAATGAATAAAGTACTTCACTCTAGAACTAATGTAGCAAGAATTTATGTTGGTAAGAGAAATGGTGATTAGAGGTTGATAAACTGTGGGAATTATGTCAAAATTAAGATGAAAAATCTACCTTGGTATATTAAGCATATCAGAGGTAACGTTATGTCAAAAGTAAGATATCTTGGGGCAATAAATACTGCAGGAGCAGTAGCATTACATGAATTTAAGAATAAAGTAAAAGAGGACTTGGAAAAGCAATGCAAGGAAAAGCAAATGCATAGACAATTCACTAGGAATGCAGATAGGATTGACTAGGGAAAAAGCTTGTCGTGAGATCTGATAAAATCCACGGAAGCATTCGTGTGTATTGCACAGGAACGGTCTTTGTGGACTAATTGTACGAAACACTATATTGACAAAACAAGTGATAGGTCGTTATGCAGAATTTGTGATGACAAGGGAGAAACAAGTAGTCATCTGTTGAGCGAGTGTGCAACACTTGCATAAAGAGAATATAGAACGCGACATGACAACGTAGCGGAATATATTCATTGGTTGTTGGCGAAAAAGTTTGGATTTGATAGAGCCACAAAATGATGTGAAAAGAAGCCAGAAGGAGCTGTAGAGAATCAAGACTTTAAACTGATATGGGATTTTATGATTCAGTGTGACAGGATTATTCAGGCATTATTATGGTTGACAAGAAACAGAGAAGTAAAGTTAATTGATATTGTAAATCTGGGTGATTGTAGGATTAAGGAAAAAGAACAAGAAAAGATGAAGAAGTATGAACAAATAAAGGAAGAAATTGGAAGGCTGTGGAAGATGAAGAAGGTTACAGTAATCCCTGTTGTGAGTGGCACACTAGAACGCATATCACCTTGTTTTGTAAGTTACATGGAAAAGATAGGAATTGATGTGAAGTTACAAGTGGCACAAAAGACAGCACTCTTAGAAACAACAAGGATTTTAAGAAGGATATTATTTGTGTAAACCATGAGATACAATCAATAGGGTAGGTCCTTTGTCAGCTTGTTGCTGATTGTTCCCTCCTTACTTACTCAGACCAATTAATATCTTGATGTCTGTGAATAAATAAATTAGCCAAAATAACAATAATAATAATCATCATGAGCTGAGCTGAATAGAAAAAAATAAGAACTAATATTTTAACAGGTTAACTTGGATAGAAGTAAAACCTATCTGTTATCAATCAAGGACCTGCAGGTGTCATCGGAAAATGATAATGATGGATAAAATTCCAATAAAGTTTAAACATCTGCTTGTCCAAAACGAAAAGGAAATAACGGTTGAAATCAGATGTCTAAATTTACATGGATGTTATTTTTATTAAGAAAGAAACAATTTTTATATGGTGCAAATCCTGACTATGATTATGTTAATTGATAACATTGATTTTGGTGATGTTAGTTGATAACATTGATTTTGGTGATGTTAGTTGATAAAATTGATATTGATTACAGTACCTGATGACATTGATTATGAAAATGTTAATTGGTGACATTGATTTTGGTTATGTTAGTTGATAAAATTGATATTGATTACAGTAACTGATAACATTGACTATGATAATGTTAATTGATAACATTGATTTTGGTGATGTTAGTTGATAAAATTGATATTGATTACAGTACCTGATAACATTGACTATGATAATGTTAATTGGTTACATTGATTTTGGTTATGTTAGTTGATAAAATTGGTATTGATTACAGTAACTGATGACATTGATTATGAAAATGTTAATTGGTGACATTGATTTTGGTTATGTTAGTTGATAAAATTGGTATTGATTACAGTAAATGATGACATTGACTATGATAATGTTAATTGATGACGTTGATATTGATAATATTGGCATACTGATATCAGTTACTACGTTTCAATTCCCATGTACTGAAGTATTTATTTACTTTTTAAAACTGTAGAATCGAATTGTGTAGCAATTTAAGGAGATATGCCTAGACTGCTTTCGATCTACCCGAAACCTTTCAAAATGTTTCAGACATTAAATTTCATATCTTTCGTAAAACGTTGTTTCCTTCAGACCTTCCTTCCAACATCTTCAGAAAATTGGTACTGCAAACACGTACTTTTTCTAGGCAGTCTTTTTTTTAAATTTTTGTCTTCTTCTACAAATAATAGAGCCTCATAATTTAACATCTGTTTTACTTGTAACAGTGCACTTAAAATGCATTTATCCTTTACTAATAGCGTCATGAGAATCTCATAAAGTTTTTCTTTTTTTAATTAAAAAGGGCAAAAAGGTATTGGCTTCAAGTCGATTTTTAGAGTGACCGACAAACCTGAAGTTCATTCGAATGGCTACCATATTCGTTTTGATGCAGAATCAGGTTCCATTGGATACATTTTGCCAGAATGGATTGGACAGGATGATTATTTAGATAGCTACATGCCAGATGGTCTAGACTTCACAATGTAACTATGAAAACGCTTTTCAAAAATTGTTATTTTGTTATGTCATATTCAACTTAATTTTATTAGAGAACATATTGAGGCTATGGATGAACACCAGGTAGACTTGTACACTTAAAGTAAAGAAATTACACAGAGCGAAATATATATGGATAGGTAGATGGATATATAGATAGTTGGATAGATAGGTAGGTAGGTAGGTAGGTAGGTAGATAAATCTAAGAGAGCGAGTAGCCAAGATTCTGCATTTCCGACGACCAACGACCAGCAACAGTGCACCGTTAGACATGAATGCTTGATTTGGTTTGTGTTTTTTAATCATTTCTTGTAAGTAGAATGGCGTCTCTCCTATTAAATACCTAAATTTTTGTCAGTAAAAGAATTTTGTACCTGAGTTGAAAACTCACAAAAAACGAATGGAACTCTATCTTAACAGGTTTTATTTTCAAATAAGAAACTTCGATGACGACCTATCCCGTAGTATTCTGAATTCTATTTAAAAGATACAGGGGCATGTCATAAATAGAGGGTTACGATTATCCATCTTACTTGTAATGAAAGCATCCACAAGGGTCTGGCTAACGTTTTGCGTGAGATACTTGCGAGTTCTGTCAATTTTAATTGCTGATGGAAGGACATGGAACATAATGATGAGATTTATTTGCCAATCTTCAAATTATGTCCGTTATTTACACCCAAATTTCCACAGCAGTTTATTGTACAATCCTCGTACATATAAAACAGATAAATGAATAGAGAAATAGGTGGATAGTTAAATATTTATATTATTTTAGGGATTTTATATCACAATACAATGCACTGTACTATTAGATCCCTCCAAACATTGTTTAAGTGTCTGTTTCTCCCTTTGGATTGACACAGAAGTAGATTGATAGGTAGGTAATTCGATTAATTTAGAGATTTGATATCCGAATACTCCGTTTGTTTTTCATTTGTCTGCTGCTATTAGATATTGCTCGTCAAGGTATATGTAGATTTAAGATAAACGATAAGTGAAACAAAAATTAAGAGACCACACTAAAAATCCAGCCATTTTAGATGAGGAACTTTTCGTTAACACTCCATTTCACCAAAAAACTTCGATATTCTATCAGTGAGTTGAACAAGGAGGATCGAAGTTAGCTCTCACTTGTTATGATTGACTTCCATTACTAACTGAAAGTTATATGCAATTTATTTTTGTCAACAAATCGAACTTAATGCAAGTTACATATTGATTCTCTCCATTTCTTTCAAGTAGAAGGCCTAGCTTTACAAATTACTTTGAACTGTTTGTTCTCGAACTTTTTTTACCAGATTTCTGGTTCAGCAGTATAAACTGCGCTATAACCGAATCACATTTAAAAATTTGCTGAATGGTCTTGAAAAAAGTGTTCATGATGTAAAAATTACTTTGGGTTCAGCTGTACGAGTGCATTCAAAGCTCCCCAAATGAATGTAATTTTACTTGCAATATATGGTGGTTTAGTTGGATTCTGATTGTTGTCATTTTTGTTTTTATTCAAGTGATTGGCAAACCCAGATAGTTCTCCCTTTAAAAGCAGAGTATCAAGAAAGAAAGACTTCGCTTATTGCTCGATTTCATGATATTCATCCGTCACTCTTGTTATTTTTAAACCGTTTGCAGATCATCATTGTTGATGACAAGGTATGTAATTCATCTATACCATAGGAACACCAGTGCTATTATTATTTCTTAATTTCTTGCAACATAGATTTCCACCCTGATTTCATAAACATTATACGCCGTTATTGTATCTATTACGTCGGATGACGTCGGATGAAGCCGGATGGTACCGGTCAACTCCATTTTGGAAAACTGCTTAATAGTTAATCGAACTATCTCAGTCCTATCTCAGTCCTATTGTATTATGTGTCAACAAGCAAGAAAATCTTTTACGAATACAAAGCTTCATTTTGGAGCATTACATGTACGAGAATGCAAAAAAGAACATAATCAAACACACCTGCAAAAGGTACCCTATTTTTCGAGCTCAACATCTTTGGCCTATTAGAAATGCATGCCTGGGCAAGGTCTGGAGGATATTCGAACAATCAATTACTGAAAACAAACAAATACTGTAAACAATCAAATGCTGTAAACAAACAAATACCGACAGGTATCGACACTACTTTCTTTTCTATTCCGGAAGTAATAATAAATTCCATGATGTTAGTTTACTGATATATAAAGACCTTAACTCCAATTTTGAATGGATATCGAACAGTATATGCAGTGCAAAAGAAGGTTAGAAAATGCATGTTAATTGTCATCTCTGTCTGTACTCCTACCCTTCCAATCAGCGAAAACATCCCGGAATTATACGAAGAATTTTATGAACAATTGAAGAGAGCAGGAAGTAAAGTAAAAAGTCGAAACATGCTGACAGTGGTAGGCTATTTATTGCATTACATGCATTGCATGCATTAACAAGTTGAAAATAATTTAACAAGAACATGGGTAAGTCTGGTAGAGGGTACATGCATTCCAGCGGCAGAATTTTGTTAGAACTTCTATCAAAATATTTTGTGTTTTTTGAACATTTTTTCAAGAAGCAACTTGCGCACACAACCACTAGGACGGGACCTGAAAACCAAACAATCGTAATTCCCAAGCTGAACGTCTTAGACTAAATCCATATAGAAACCAAATGTATTTTATGATAACAGAATCTAAACACAGAAATGTTCATCAAAAGTTCGAGATCTCAGGGGTGCATAAAAACAAATACAGACAAATTGGTAAAAATGGAAATGAAAATCAAATGGTCGAAATTAAAAGGTGGAAAAGTTAAAACAGATATTGGAAAGGAAAAGAATACAGTCATCAGAAAAAAACATAGTCAGAAAAGAACAGAGAATTACTTAAAGAAACAGAGCTTTGAAATCCGACAGGAACAATGGTACCACATAATAAAATCATAGTTAACTGCAGGGGAAAAAAGTTCTTGGTGTAAGGTTAAAAAAAACAGATTATGACATCATATTAGAAGATCTGTCAATTGACAAAAAAAATATTGACAAACCAAATAGATGCATGTCAAGATGAAGAAAAAAAATAGAAACTAAGGAAATTTTGAAATAAAACTATGACTAAGATAGGGGAAACGATGAAAATACTTGAGAATGAACAATGGACAAGCAATTACCAGAAATAGAAGCAAATAGGATCATTCAAACAAATGTGATCAGGCCGTCAGAACTCTTAATAACAAAGACCCGATAAAACCTGCCATCGTCCAAAGAGAAAAGAACAGAGGGAAAAAACAGAGGGCTGAAATAACCAAACGTTTCAAAACAATTACACTTAACGATACCACCGAGTGACATGAAAACAGCTTTTACAGACAGAGCAATTCAAAAGGGAGCAAAGAGTTTAAAGAACAGTAAAAGTGCGAGAGACGATATCCTAGATGCAGAATGCATAAAGTACGGACCAGGAGAAAAACATGAAGGCGTGCCCAAACTATCGAACAACACAGCAAGCACAGAAAAATACCCAGCACAGATAAAAAAAAGGGTATCCTAAAACCTCTGCGAAAGCTAGAGCAAAAAACTCTACTCTCTACTAAATATATTGCTTGATATTTGAATGATAAGAAGGTATTGGAACCGGGTTAGCACTAAAATCCCAATAAGGCAGGCTTTCTGCCAAGCTGGTTGAAGCACGACCAAACAGGTTTTTCGAGTCAAGATGCTAGTAGAAGAAGCTTTAACATCTAGCAACTACAACATGTTTTTGTAGTTACTCATCTAGCGCTAGATATGAGTAAGGCCGTCGACACGGAAAGCCTATTACGATCAAACTGGGAACTTTTAAAGCATATGTTTTTGTAGTTACTCATCTAGCGCTAGATATGAGTAAGGCAGTCGAAACGGAAAGCACATTAAGATCAAACTGGACCTTTTAAAGCATATGTT
>RDPX01000090.1:2430279-2445890 GCA_003991215.1 Morbakka virulenta | reverse complement strand
TGGATAATGTGGATCATGTGGATCATGTAGATCATGTTGATCATGTAGATCATGTGGACCATGTAGATTATGTGGATCATGTGGATTATGTGGATCATGTAGATCATGTGGATCATGTAGATCATGTGGATTATGTAGATCATGTAGATCATGTGGATCATGTAGATCATGTGGATCATGTAGATCATGTAGATCATGTGGATCATGTGGATTATGTGGATCATGTGGATCTTGTGGATCGTGTGGATCATGTGGATTATGTGGATCTTGTGGATCTTGTGGATCATGTGAATCGTGTGGATCACGTGCATTATGTCGATTATGTGGATCATGTGGTTTATGTGGATCATGTGAAATGATAGATAGTATTTAATTGACTTCAAAAGAATTTAGTCACTTTGATCAATGTAAAAAACCATGTCATCCTTTTTATTAAGACGGAATTATTCGCCCAACAGACCTAATCTACTACCACTTGGAGTCAAACAACTTTTATTGAGCAGAATATAAAGTCTATTAACCTTAGCAAAGTATGAAGTTAATATTAGCAAGTGTAACATTATTTTAAGTCAAGTCATCCTATTATAATCGATAGGGAAATCAAACAACTAATTAAACATGTTCTGGAGTCAGCTATTGTTGTCTTAATATAGTCGTAATTGAAACAATCTTGACATCATACAGTCAAAATAGCGTAACCTAATACAGCTTAAGCCAGACTATCTTATCGTCATTTTGTCTGAAATCAAACAACAATAGCAAGACAAAATATTTAAAGTACGATTTATCCCTATTCCAGCAGATCCGATTTTATCTAAGCATGTAAAACTGCTTATCACAAGAGCGTAGCTTGCTTCCAAATGATGTTATAAAAGCATTTTATGTTGCATAAAATCTAACAACTCCTTGGGCCGTGACTTTGCAATTGATATAAAATGGTGAATTCTTATTGATAGTTTTTTATTTCTGTCTTGTCTGAAGAGTTTTTATTAACCTAAAACCAATAACCTCAAAAGATGTCAGATGTGTTCTCAGTAGGGGCATCCTGTCAGTCTTAGGAGACTATAGTGTCGCGCTCTGAATTTTTTTTTTGCCACATCGTCTAGAGTGGCTACAAAGGCCAATTCAAGAGTGACAGTCCCTTCCACACTGGGAACAGATATAGTTTATCGGTGGTCTGTCTCCTTGACTTTGTCGCTTTGTCTCAGTCTGTAGACAAGTGTCTATCCGAACTGGGAAAGGCCTGTTTGCACAACCTGTTTCCAGGCTGAACTCTGAGAAGCCAAGGCTTCCCACCTTTTTTGGTTGATTCCCATGGGCTTGAAATCCCTCGTACAGACATCTTTGTAGTGAAGTTGTGGTCTGCATTTGGGACGCTTTTCCTGCAGAAGTTCTCCATAGATAGGGCCTTTTATGATCCTGCCATCATCTATCCTCACAACATGACCACGCCAGCGAAAACCCTACTGTTTAAGTAGTATATATATGCTGGGCATGACTCTTTCTTGAACTGTGTTATTTTAGACTTTGCCATGTCAGGTACCGCAGAGGACGCGTCGAAGGTAGTGCATGTTGAAGGTGTTCAGCTGGTTTTCCCACCATGCAAAGAGTCCAGGACCCACTGCCATGCAAAAGTGTCCTCAAGACTCAAGCGCTGTACACCTGAACCTTTGAGTGTTACTTCAGCTTCTTGTTGTACTCCACTCCATAGGACAGTCTGGACATGATAGTGGCTACCTTGCCAATACGCCTGTTCAGCTCAGAAACGAGAGCGAGGGTGTCAGAAATCATTGACCTGAGGTACACAAAGTCATCGACAACCTCCAGTTTTATGCTCAGAGATCTTGATGCTGGGAGGAGGTGAGTCTACGTTCTGACCAATAGCATCTATTTTCCATAGACTGGTGCTAAGTCCAAAGTCTTGGGCCTTGGCTGAGTGAGCAGTGACAGCTGTTTTGTAATCAAAGGGAAAGTCAGGCAGGCACTTCAGCTGGACTTTAGACATTTCTCTTGGTCAGGAGAGTTGGAAGAGTTTTCCATGTGATCTGGTCCAGAGATAAATTCCTTCTTTTGCAGATACAAAGGCATGCTTTAGCAGGACAGCAAAGAGGATTTCGACAAGATTAGGTTCAAGAACACAGCCCATTTTCACCCCACTCAGGGTGTTGAAAGGGTCCACTATTGAGCTTTCAAAGACCACAGCTCCCTTCATGTCATAATATAACCAAAATATCTTGGTCTATCCTAAAATCACCCCCACCCCACCCATTACAACAACAGCACAACATCATCAAGAAAAAACTTCAGATCAGAACTTATTTCAAAATGCCGACATGAAAACAAATTCCTCCTCCGTAACTTCATACCCAATGAGCAATCGCATGGGACCTCCTTTTCTGATCAAACAACCGAACACCTATTTACTCAATTTGAAAGTAAATCACTCTTTAGTAATTTTAAACCTTACCCACATGGGACTTCCTCTCTTTCTTCCTTTCTCAGAATATTAACGCATTGTAATACATTACCACCTGTAATTTTTATTTTTGATGAGCCGCCTACTTTTTTTCTTTATAAAAGCTTGTACGGTATTTGTAGCATTATTGCCTGATGATGAAATATTGTGAAACTATTAGTTGCAATCACAGTTCTTATTTTTCGTGTTTTACCTTATGGTTACCCAAAATATGGATGCAATTTCTTTGTCATCTTTGAGCCAATATGCTTAAAAATCGCATGTAAAATTTCATTCAATCAAAAGACTTTACTGACGAGACCTGTTTGAAACCGTCCTGCGTAAAAGTCAGAGTAAATGATAGCTGAGGAAACGTAGGGTATTAAGGAATAGACCTTATCAATTCGCCATCATTAGCAAATAACTGACTCAAAGTGCTCTTTACATTTTTTCGAGTTACATGACTTACAAGTACCTGGCCCTGTGTTGATGCCATTATAGGGGATACACTCTTCTGCCAACACTCTCTTGTTGTCAAGCTAGCATAGAGAGCTTTAAAGTATTTGCAGTCAGCTGCACCCTGATATGTCGTTGCTTTTACTTATTTCAAAGTCTCTTTCATGTTCCTGAGAACAGCTTGACTTCATTTAGCAGTTTTTGTTTGTATGTATGTGTATGTGTATATGTTTGTGCGTGTGTGTGTGTGTGTGCGCGCGCCCCTCTGTAGTCCGGGCTGCAGACATGAGTTTCGCCGTTCCATGGCTTAAGCTTCAGAGAATTACTTCTTGTTTAGCATTTTCCCTTTGATACTCGACTGAAGTTTTCTAATCCACTTTTTAACATGTACGTAGAAACAATATTTTATTTTACGTGCAGTAAAGGTCATTTAACAAAGGATGTATCACATATCGGGGCTTATGTTCCTCTTGGAACTGAGAAGACTAAGTTTTTTGAGTTCTGAGTTTTAAGTATCACTCATAAAATAGAACATGTTTATATGGAGTTATCAGTTGATTATATGAGTATTTCAGGGATTTCAAAAATCGTAGGCAAGCGCTGTCTGTGCTCCCAGCAGCAATAACCAAATCTTATAATCGTGATTGGAAAGATCACAACAAGTGTATTAGTTTTAAAACAAATTGCTGATTCTACTACTCCTCGTGGTGACTTTCCTACTTTGTAAATGGCAAAAATGGCCAGGCATTCCTCCTTTTTGTATATTTTCAACTTGATCATATCCATCCTCTTTGTACATTCTTGTGTACAATCACGAGACACAATGTCTCTAAACGATAAATTCGTTTTAGCAATATATACCTGTAATATATGTAAAGAACATAACAAATTGGTATCAAATGTTTTGGTAAGAAAATTGCAACCCGCAATGAATATATTACTTCTGATGTACACTTTCTATGTTAGTTGCATATGACTTTTTTTTCTTTTATAGGTCCGACCGGATATTAAGACCACTGATGTGTCGTTAGCTTTTCCTCTTGATCATTCATCCCAGATTTCGCTTCAAGCAAAGGTAAGTTGTTTTTTTCAATTGGACGAAAATTAACTTGTTTTTTGAAGTTAAAAAAAGGCTCACGGCAATGGTGTAATCTCACTAAATTCAACAGCGTTAGAATAAAATTGTAAAATAAGCTTAGTGAAGCTTTTCTGAAATATAACCAATTACCCAGTAATTGCAAATTCAGTTATTGATTACTTTGTAAGAAGATTATTGTTTAGCCATTGGGGCTGTCTTGACACCATTCGAGTCGCTCTTATCAAAGTAGATGTGTCTATAAACAGTGCTAAGATTAAGGCGATGGTCAGTGACGAAACACTGATGGTGATGATTATTTACTTGCATCAGGTCCAATTAGAGGTATAGCCTGGTTCTTCTACTTTAAAACCGTGTTCCTTCTACCGACACAGATGGAAAATATTTGTAGATCTTTGGAATTGTTGTCTTCTAACATTGGTTAGAGAATTATTTAGCAAGTATCATAACTGTACGGCTACCTGAACTGTGCATTTTTTTGCTATAGTATAAGCCGTTCTGCTGTATGACACTGAATGCTGGACTTGTACAGTATTCCAGCTGCGATTGGTAAATGGTACTTACACCTGACGTCTGACGAGAATGGCCCTTAACATCTTCTTTCATGAGCATGTAACGCAACCATATAGGTGTCCATTAGTCAAACAATAAAGTTGGCTTAACTTAATGCGAGATAAAGGACATCGTTTTGCCCCAGCATTAACCTGTGGGATGTCACTTTTCACAGTATGCCGTGAAGCATGTGTTTGTACTGTATTAGATGTCCAGGAATGATGCGACGTAGATTGACAGAGTGAGTAACTCCTTCAGAAAGAATGCAATTAAAAAAATAAAAAGTGGAATTCTGAAACCAAGTAGGCATTTTTGTTGTGTAAATGCCTTCCCAAGTATAGATAAGATAATATAAAAACAGAGTGCAGAACATTGTGTCATATTGTAAGGTTTTAGGAAAATCCTTCAAAACAATGAATAATAATACTAGCTTTTAATACTTTTAATTTAACCTAATGGTCTCAGACATTATTACTAGAATCAATTCCAGAGTGCCAAGAAAGGTTTGATTATCATTGCAAGAAAATTAGATGTATGGTAGGGCCAGAAAAGGAAAGTCCGGCCTGTGTACTCATTGGCAATAATGAGGTCATCAAACAGGCTTCTTTGTTCAGCTGTTTAAGAAACCTAATCATTGAAGATGCTAGATACATAAAGGAGATCAAGAAAGACATAGCCCTGGCTAAGGCACCCGTTTTAAAGGTTGAAAACATTTTGAGGAGCAGTTGTTTAGCAATGTCATAGGTGATAACATTAAAGTCGAAGCGCAATCTAGAAAGCTGTGAAATGTAGTTGTTGAGAAGGATACCTCCTCGTTACTGATGAAGATCAGTATCGAAAAGGTATTAAGAAGCGCGGTCCCTACTAAACAAATCGACAAGAAACAACTAAGCGTCTTGAGTCATTTTATGAGAAAAGGCCAGCTTAAAGAGGTGGTGATGGCAGGAAAAAATGGAAGGAAAGAGGAACAGAGGTAGGAGAAGTATGGTACAGGTGAGGAGGAGTTTGGGGGAATGGTTAAACGAAAAAGCTGTGCATTACAGCGGCTCAGAGGTTTTCGTATGGCAGGAGAAAAGTGGCATGACCTGCGCACCACAGAGGGTATGGCACCTACCTAGGGAAGAAAGGCTTATAATTAGTACTTATTGTTTGTATTTCTTTATAAACCTTTCACAGTTACTTATTAGTTTTTCCCTTAGTCTCATCAATAGTACAATTAGAGATCTAAAAACAAAAAATTTTTAATAATTCATTAATTTATTTTGTCATGCTGGAGCAAAGAACACACCTTAGCAAGTATTTCTTGATCAAATGGTTTCAATTGGGAAAAAGTCAGATCGACACTGATATATATATATATTCACACACAACTTCATAATGGTGCTGAGAAGTTGGCATGGCGGTTTTTGGTGTGGTTTTTTTTGGGGGGTGGGGGTGGTTGTGCTGTCGTGCTGTCGAAAGGGTCTATTTTATTTTCTCTTTGCTCTCCTTGGTTGCAGTAGTTTTTTGTTGACTATGTGTTTTTTTATTTGGTTTTTTTTATTAGTGTTTGATAACTTTGAGTTAGTTCTATCTGTATTTCGTCTCTTTTTTTTCTCCTTTTATTCGTTTGTTATTGATTATAGTTGTTTACTTTTTTTTCATTTCTTGTTTTGTCTTCCAATTTTCTTTTTCTTTTTTTGTTGATTTTTTTTCTTACTTTTTACTTTAGGATTTATTTTTTAATTTTTTTTATTTTTGTTATTTTGTGGTATTGTTGGAAATCCAGACATGGAATGATTGCAGTTTTCAGTTCAGAACGTTGGAAGAACAGTATTTTGCTATCCTATAGGCGTTTCCCTAATTCTATGATGTAATCTAAGCCTCGCTTTTAAAACGAGACCGGTATGGACAGATATTAAAGATTGCGGCAGTAACTCCTTAAAAAAGTAAACAAACTACTTCATTGTGAGTTGTATTTAAGAAGTTAGAAATATTACAAACCTTTTAGAAGAAAACATATTATTTATTTCCTAAACTACTGTTAAATCAAGAACATGCTTAATATTAATTCGAGTTTTTTTCCACCAGAAGAAGTGAAAACAGGAGGACGATCAATGTACTGCTGTGTACCTGAATGTGGAAGTTCTTTTTATAATAGTAAGAAGGAAAAAACAAATATTGCACTATTTTCTTTTCCTAATAAAGATACCAAACCAGATCTTCATAAAGCTTGGAGTAAAGAAATATTAAAATATAGAAGGAAAGGAGGTGCTGATAAATTTGAAATCAACAAGTATACTAAAGTATGCCAGTTGCATTTTAAGCCAGAGGAAATAAAAGTTAGCATGGGTCGCGGTATTAAAACTTTGAAACCTGGGGCCATTCCAAGTGTATTTACCTTTAAAAAGCCAAAATTAAGTAAATCTAGAAAGTCGCCATTAAAAAGACAAAAACTATTTGTTACTCCCTCTGAGGAAGAAGGACTTGATAATGAAGCAGTAGGTGAACAAAATCGACGTTCACCATTATAATACCTTGGTACACATATACAATAAATAAACATTGTGTAAGCCCAGATAAACCCAAAGCTATCTGTACTTGCGTATAATAACCAAAAGCATGATCCTTTTTTGAAAATAGTTCACCATTCGGCAATGAACCAATGTAAAATTTCTCATCATTCATTAAATCATTAGGATTAACGTTTCTTTTTGTGTAAGGGCACTTTACTTCCATCAAAAATGAACCCGACTTCGTAGAAACAAGACCATCAGGACTTGCGCCAAGCCATGGCAAACATGGCTGTACAAGCAAACCAGTCTCCATTAATTTGACGTTTTGATGAAAGCGGTAATTCATTACACAAATAAACTTTTCTTTTGCAACTTCTTCATTAATTACTCCATGATTTAAAATTTCTTTTACATTTGTTGGAAGAGCCTTAACATCTTGCGTCACTTGTTTTACTAGTGTTTCGAAATTCTTTTTTTTTATAAATATTTTATGAGCAGTAGATGATGTGATTCTATATTTTCTTTCTTTGAACCACAGAGGGCACTCTCTTTGCTGTGTTGTCTGCATCTGCAGCTTTATGCTTTCCTCTTGAGAGATTTTTATTTTTTCCATGAATTCCATCTCTCTTTTTGTGCAATTCCAAGAACATGGAATGTCTAGAAATTTAATGGGTAAGACTGAGGTGGGAGGTGTGTGTTTTTCCTCTGGCAACTTACCCAAAACCATGAAGTCTCTCTCAACAGGTAAAAGTTGATTCGAAAGAGGAGACCCCATAAATTGCAGACCAAATTTTGTTATTTCGGAGTCAAATTTTATTGTGTTTGGTATGACATGAGCATAACCAATGTCTTTATTTAGTGCTTTCAAATCATCTTGTAATTTTTTTATGGAATTTAGGTTCTTTACTGCATTAAAATTTAACCTAGCTTCATATATTGTTGGAGAAATTCCCTTTTTCATAACATTGCTATGAAGAGCAGTTTTCATAACAGGATATTTTACTGTCTCTTTGTTTCCTGGAACACCCCATTTTCTAAGTACACTAGTACATGCTCTTTCAGTTGGTACTACCTTCAATGAATGCAATGAGTATTCTGCCAGTTCGAAGAGTAAAGCCATTACATGGTTGCAATACCCACTTAAACCAGCAGGACAGTTACATTTTGCTTTATCCACCTCACTGTTTTTTCGGTTAATATGAACCTCTACTTGCCTCTGCAGTTTTTTCATGCTTGCTCGACATGAAGCTTTGGCTATAAAATACTTTAAAGTTCGTGCAGTAAACAAACTTTCCGATAAAATGTAACGTTCCTGTTTAAACTTAAGCCCTCTTTCTAATGTTTTTTTAATATGTAACCTTTTTATTTTGCCACACTTCCCAACATGGAGATCTATTTCTCCCCTAGTAAATACTGGAAGAAAATCCAGAGATTTTCCCTATGTCAAATTTTCTTTGGATTTGTTATCTGTAATTAACGTAACGTCCAGATCAGCATTTATATCTCGTAATAACAAATTTTGAACATTTATATCCGAAAGAGATCCACTAAAATTGACAGTTGCCTCAGGTTTTTTAATAATTATAAGAGTTTCGAGTTCTATCTCCGCTTCCTCCATTTTTGTTTATATTTTTGTCCATACGGGTCTCGTTTTGAAGTCGAGGCTAACATTACATCATAGAATTAGGGAAACGCATATTAAGTTTGGAACTCAAGTTGTTCAAGGCAATATTATTTCTCTTCAATCTTTTGATGCTTATTTTGTCATATATATATTTCTTTCTTGTTTTGAAGTCTCTGCCACTCCAACCAGTCTTCGCATTTCTTCCACTGCGAAGCTATGGATTCAAATATATTATTCAAGCTGATTTTGAAGTGCCTTCCTCTCGTGAGGATATTTGTCGTGACAACTTGTGGAATGAGTGGATCATTGATAAGCTTCCCAAAGTGATAGCTGATGCATTTAAAAGCTTTAAGGTAAGTTGTAGGCAAGAAAACTTAAAATAAAAAAAAAGTGCGAAGCTTGATACCTCATGATTCTTGTGTACATCATGATTCGTGCACGTGGCAAAACCCAATGTTTCGACCAAATGAGGTGCTAAAAAGTTTTTTGTAAAACGGCAGTTAAAGAAACAAAAATTTACTTTATTAAGCTCAATGACCCAAACCTTGTTAGTTTAACCTGAAATAAAGAGTTAATTCGCATGAACCTCATTAAAATGTCCAGTTGGAATAATAATATTATATTAATATTAATAATAATATTATATTAATATTAATAATAATATTATATTAATATTAATAATAATATTATATTAATATTAATATTACAAAAGATGCAAAATGAATTCAAGACAAGATTCAAGTTTACTGAAATGTCTGTCGCCAGCACGTATGAACGCATATTAGTACTAGGTTATATTATTATAACTTACTAGTATTAGAATAGATTTTAAATACTTATTAGAAATTGATTAGCATGTTAGTACTTGGTAGTAGTAGATTAGATTACTAATATTTATAGATGCCAGATCACATTTCTATAAAAGTAATACGGTGATTGGAATAAATGGCTATAAATTTGATGGTAAAATTCATACCCGATTTGCGGCTGAAAGAATTGTAGAAATTTAAAATAGGGTGATTAAATACTGCTGTTCTCCTTGCCATAAATCCGGAGTGAGACAGAGAAGGAGTTCTGTTGAATGGTGCTTAAAGGTAAGGAGAAGTTCCTATTTTTTTAATAAGTTAGCAAAATTGACTGACGTTGGTGTACTCGACCTTCCTGGAGATTATGTCTCGAAGTGGGACCTCATCAATACTAACCCTCCTATGAGAAAAAATGTCTGAACAATGTGTTTTTTCAAATAACGACGTGAACGGCACTGAAACAGCGTTTTAAGGTGGCTCGTCTGGGCGATGCCCCAGGGTTGGCCAGCGTGGACCCAGTCGTCATCATTCTACTGCGCGAACAAATTGGTCAAAAGAAGTGAACAAGATAGTAATGGAATGTTTTTGTCGAATCAAACATTTTGAAGATAGTGGTAGACCTGTTAGAGGCTACAGACAGCGGATGTTGAGTTGAATGGAAAGAGCGTGGTGTCTTAGAAATTGAAGTGGCTGGACAACGATTATGTGATCAAGCGATGGGCATAAGGAAGAATAGCTGACTTTCTGAACTTATGATAAAAAATATCTAAAGGAAAATTAAAGAAGTAGAGGTGGCCAACAGTGAGGAAGATTTTGGATCCTACAATAAATGAAATAAACATTGATGACCGTACAACACAAAACGATATGACGAAGGACAGTAATATTAAATCTAATAAAATTTATTGTCGAAAACAACTCTGAAATTGACAAGTTTGTACCTGATAAAGAAGCACTAACCATATTTCTCGTAACCATTGATCAGTTGCTAGAAAAAAAGAAAGAAATAAAGACACTTTTCACACCTTTTCTGTTCTTCAGGAGACATACGTTCGTTACCTAAGTACATGTGAATAGCTGCAGCAATCATTCTCGTCAATAACTTCCACATTAAAATAAAGGCATGTAATAGGACGAAAATTGTGAGCAACTCTTCCCTTTGCAGAATCTTTTTGGCACAAAACAGACCTTCCTTCAAGATATTCCTAAAGATGAATACCTAATCGGGGAAAAAATATCAGGGAAAAGTGACGAAATTTTTCCCCGACGAAATTTCCCCCGATATTTTATTTCCCGAC
The DNA here is from genome assembly GCA_003991215.1 of Morbakka virulenta. Classification (NCBI taxonomy): domain Eukaryota; kingdom Metazoa; phylum Cnidaria; class Cubozoa; order Carybdeida; family Carukiidae; genus Morbakka; species Morbakka virulenta. Next base: position 2,435,108 of record RDPX01000090.1, on the reverse strand, counting down.
CAGCAATTTTCCCAGAAATTTTTTTCCCACCAGCATTTTTTTCATCAGAATGTTTCATACTTCCCAGGGTTTGAAATGTAGATAGGTAAAGGTTGTCTGAATTGACGGGAAAAGTCAATGCAATTATTGGTGACATTGAGACTAATTCGGTAACAGGTACAAATAACTTGACCAAAGCAGTGAAAATCAGGTAGTAGCAGTCTTAAAAGAACAAAAAAAGAACCTTGGTGGAAGAGAAGAATTAACGAGCCCATAAATGAGCTGCGTAGACATATTAATATTCTTGAAAGAAAGAGTAGTGATGAAAACCTAAAGAAAATCCTGAAGGAAATATGCTGAGCTAAAAAAAAGTATGGAATCCATCGCAAATGACCGATCGTCATGACTGAGGAATTAAAACAGCGACTCAATGCAAAATTTGTTATTCTTAGACGTTATGAACAAAGAATTGAGCAATATAGAGTCAACAGGCTGTTTAACCAGGATCAGAAAAAAGTATGCAAAGAAATTAAAGGAGAAGAAAGAGCGAATGATGCTGTGCCAAATGCCAAAGAAAGCATGGAGTTTTGGTCTAACATTTGGTCACGAAGGGAAAACCATGAGTGTGACGCAGAGTGGCTTAGAGAGTTAAAGGAAGAAGGAGGAGAATACCAACAGCAACCACTCATAATCACTGAGAATTTATTAAAGGAGCAATGTAAAAAGCTCCCAAATTGGAAAGATGTCAGCTGGATATACACTAGAGAATTTGAACGACCTAAAATTATTCAGAAAAAATGAAAAGGAAGTTAACAGTCTTGTCTCTGCAGTACATTTTCTCTGCAAGGATATGAAGATGGACTTTGGAATTTAAAAGTGCGGTGTAGTGATTTTGAAGAGAGGAAATTTGTTTAAGACTGAAGGCATTAGATTGTGTGGTGGTTAGATTATTGAGGAGGTGACCGAGGAAGGGTATTAGTACCTAGGAATAATCGAGGCTGACAAGATAAAAAAAACCCTAAGAAACCAAGATCAAGAACATGTTTGTAAAGGAGTACTTTAAACGTATCAGATTAGTTCTAAAGTCTTGGACGCAAGGTTGCATCAGGGTAAGACAGTACGGATCAAACCAGATGAATGACATACCCCAGTGCACACCTCTTACGTATCTTGGCACTACGTTCTACCAGGAGGGATGATGTTCCTCGGAGGTAAAACTGCATTTCGGCAAGGCATGGGGCAAATGAAAAACGCTCTCTGGCGTGGTTGGTGACAAGAAGATTCGCCCCGCGCTGCTTTATGGATGCGAGAGCTGGGCCATTACAAAAACCATAACCAACAGTTAGTGCGTGTGAAATGAGGATGCTGTAAAACTGTCTTGGTATCAGTCTGGAAGAACATAAGAGAAACGAAAACATACAGAAAGAGGCAGGGGTGATGCCAATTACGGACCTCATGAGAAGGAAGCGATTAGAATGGTTTGGGCATGTGAGCAGAAGGGAGAAGAACTCTGATCTGAGAAGATCACGCGAAATGAAGATGACAGGAAGGATAAAGCATGGAAGATCCAAGCTTAGATGGGATGACACGATCAGGAGCGACCTACAAGTGTGTGACCTACAGGAGGAAGATGCTCTTGATAGAAGCAAGTGGCACATTGTGGTGAAGAACTGGCAGACACCCGCTACCCGAACAGGAGACGGCGGAGAAAGGAGAAAGATGAGAAAGATTGGTTCTAACGTCGAAACTAAATGAGAGAAATAAAATTAAGGCAATTAACACTTGGGCAGTATTTCGTATTAGATATGGAGCTGGGGTGATCAACTGAGAGTCCAGAGCTCCCTACACTACCTATACCAAGAGCTCCATATTCAAATGCCACATAGCTTGAATTTCACTCACCCAAAATCGTTATTAATATGTATCAAATGAATGGACCTTTTTTACAAGATTTTAAACTTTTTATACTGAGAGTTTATATATATGTATATATATTTATTTATTTATTTATATTTATGTGAATTTTTACAGAAACCTTTTTTATAATTTATTCTTGTTCAAAAGCTACATAACATGAATTTCACTCACTTTGATCTTAAGACTCAAATCAAAAGAAGACGTAATAATAACAATAATAGTAATAGTAGAAATGGCTGAACTAACAAACAAATATATTTTACCTGGCTGCTATGCTATAGCTCCAGGATTTCGTTTCGTTACTTTCAGAGGTAAAATATGTTTTACAACAGTTAAAATTGGCTAATATTTGCCCCGTTTTCAGTGTGTTTTTTTACATCATTAGATTAATGAATATTTTGGCATATCCTTTCCATCCAGTAACATTGTATCATCAAGTAAAGAACTATGAGGAACATTTTCGTATTTGAATAGCCTAGTACAATGTTATTAACCTAGTAGCCTAGTATAATGTTATTAACTTTCAGATCTTCCTTTGAGTTTGTGCTATTTTCATTTTTTTTTCTCTCTGCTACAGTCTCATACAAGTTTCAGTGCTTTGGCAGGAGCAACTAAATATTTTCGCTTCATGGCGTTAGAGGAAGAAATTCATGGTACATTCCGTCCAGTAGCAGGACGTGTCATCAAATTACTACAGTCGCAGAAGTGTATTCCGGTAGAGGTTAGCAACGATGCAGAGGAAAAAGAAGTATCTTATGAGTGGGCAATACCTTCATCTGTCTTATTGCAGAATACCTTATTAAAAAACATTGTATCACCTAAAGAACTAAAGGAATGCTTACATTTGCATTATATGGTCAAGAGCGTGCAGGAAATGACAAACCCTGCACTGTTGTCAGCACTTGGAGTGCAGGCACTTACTCTTGAGCATTTATTGGAAATGGCAAAGATAAAACTGTGCACGGTATTCAAGGAAAGAGCAGATAATTGCACCCATTCCGAAGGTAGCATAGTTGCCTGGATCGGAAAATGGTTTTTCTGCGTATGTCAATATTTGGAACAAAGCCATGACTGCAGTACAGAAACCATGAATAAAATCACATCCATAAAAATATTTCCTCTTGCTACTAATGAATGGATAGCTTTATCTAATAATACTGTCTTCTTTTCTACGGCTCACATGAAAGACTCATCAGTGAAATTGAAAGGTGACTTGATTTATATCTAATAATATGATTAGAAAATTGTTGATATAAGTTTTCTAACCACTCCTTATGATATAAATGTAGAAAAAATAATAAATTTTTGTTTACTTTCATTGCTATATTACAAATTCCGGTGTGCAGTGTGATGGTGTATGAGATACCAATATACCCAGAGGATTAATTCAACACTTCCTCAGGTGGATAACATCCGGTGGACGATTAGGTATGGATATTAAATGTAGAATTGATCGAGTGAAACAGGCGTTCATGGATGCGAGGAATGTGTTGTGTGCAAGGAAAATGAGACTGAAAAACGTTACAAATGAGACTGAAAAACGTTACAAATGAGACTGAAAAACGTTACAAATGTTACGTTTTGTCTCTATACTATTTATTGAATGCAAATCATGGACGAAAAGCAAAACCAAAGCAGAGAAAATGTCGTTTTAAAAACGAATGATAAGGTTAGCATCGATAGAACAAATGATCGAAAACGTTTTGAATAGGTAGAGATGAAAAAAAACCAGCAGTTAGATATTATCAAGAAAAGGCAAAAGAATTATATTAGGAGAGATAGGTAGCTTGAGAATTGAAAGAGGAAGAGAAAGGCAAGTTATTGAAACTAAGACGGAAAAAAGAGCAAGAAANATTCGACACTTCCTCAGGTGTATAACATCCGGTAGACGATTAGGTATTGATATTAAATGTAGAATTGATCGAGTGAAACAGGCGTTCATGGATGCGAGGAATGTGTTGTGTGCAAGGAAAATGAGACTGAAAAACGTTACAAATGAGACTGAAAAACGTTACAAATGTTACGTTTTGTCTCTATACTATTTATTGAATGCAAATCATGGACGAAAAGCAAAACCAAAGCAGAGAAAATGTCGTTTTAAAAACGAATGATAAGGTTAGCATCGATAGAACAAATGATCGAAAACGTTTTGAATAGGTAGAGATGAAAAAAACCAGCAGTTAGATATTATCAAGAAAAGGCAAAAGAATTATATTAGGAGAGATAGGTAGCTTGAGAATTGAAAGAGGAAGAGAAAGGCAAGTTATTGAAACTAAGACGGAAAAAAGAGCAAGAAAAAGACAAAGTTTGAAGATGTTAGATAGGCTGATCAATCAATTGAGTGTTTGAAATGAAAAAGTCCTTGGGAAGATAAAGGACACTACCATAATTTGTCTACCGCATTCTGTACCATGGTACCAGAAATAGAAGCTGTGTTTGGTTTGTTGAGCTATAACAAGGTGAAAATGTACCCGTATTGAAACCACAATTGTACTTCATTGAATTTCTTTGAATATTTTGAAAATATATATTTAAAAACTCTTTAGTTTACTGGATATACGTTGTAAGCCTTCTAACAATTTGAAAAGGCTATATTGCTTATTTAAACTGTGAAGTCTTTTTGATAATCAGTTGTAACTTTACAAACTCTTTTCTCGCTTGCTTCAATATCAGCAAACATCGTCAAAATCATCTCCATCATCGTCATCATCATCATCATCATTATTATTACTATGGTTTTACTTTTCTCTGTGTTCATACCACTTTTCTTGATGCTCCCGTCCATTTTTCTTGCAAAGATCCCAATGGACTTTCTTGGCAACATTTTATTATTATTATTATTATTATTATTATTATTATTATTAATGTAAATCTCAGACATGTTTGTCTGGAAAGTTCTTTTGTTCTTTTATCTTTGAGAGCGGGTAACAACA
>RDPX01000090.1:2346093-2379544 GCA_003991215.1 Morbakka virulenta | reverse complement strand
GTAGCACAATGATGTATGGCAGTGAAACTTGGCCAGTGAAAGCTGAAGATGTCAGCCGCATGGAGCGGAATGACATGAGAATGATAAGATGGATGTGCAACTTAGGTCTAAAGAACAGGCTCAGTTCTAATGTACTCAGAAGGAGATTGAATCTGGACAGTATTGGCAGCTGTATGCAGAATAGGAGGCTTCGTTGGTTTGGTCATGTGGAGAGAATGGACAAGAATGCTTGGGCAAGTAGATGCAGAACAATCAAGGTGACAGGAACCACTGGCAGAGGAAGACCAAAGAAAACATGGGAGGAAGTGATAAGGATGGATCGGAAAGAAAAAGGTGTCAGCAGAGACCTGGTGAAGGATAGGATAACTTGGAAGTCAATTTCAAGAAATCATCCAACACATGCTAGCATGTAAAACGGACGTTAAACCGAATATGATGATGATGATGATATGATGAAGGTATGCAAAGTTGTGTACAGCCTCCAGTTGGTACTCTAAGATAGTGATGGATGGTGCAAGGTCCACCTTTTGAGCTAGGATTTGTATTTTCTTCAAGCTGATAGTGAGACCAAAGTTCTGGCATGACTTGCTGAAGCAATCCATAAGCCTTTGGAGCTCTTCAGCTGAGTAGGTCGTAACAGCAGCATAGTCCGCAAAGAGAAAATTGCGAAGACAGCAACATTTGACTTTGGTTTTGCCCTTGACTCTTGATTGATTGAACAGCTTCCCATCTGATCTTGTCCAGAGATAAACTCCTTCAGTTGGATCTCCAAAGGCATGTTTTAGCAGAACAGCAAAGAATATGCCAAAGAGGGTTGGTGTTAAGGTGCAGTCCTATTTGACTCTGCTTTTGATGCTAAACACTTCAGAGGTTGTGCCATCAAATATCACCATGACTTTCATGCCCTCATGGAAGGCCTTAATCATGCTGGGTAATTTTGGTGGGCAACTGATCTTGGAAAGAATCTTGAACAAACCATCTCTGCTCACTAGATCAAAAGCCTTGGTTAGATCGATAAAAGCAATGAAAAGTGGCTGCTGATGCTCTCGGCATTTGCCCTGAAGTTGTCGTAGTAAAAAGATCATGTCTATGGTCGATCTGTTTGCTCGGAAGCCACATTATGATTCTGGGTACACACCCTCGGTCAGTACTTGCAACCTCTTCAGGATGAGTCGTGAGAACAGCTTGCCAATGATGCTGAGAAGCAAAGTTCTGTGATAGTTGTTACAGTCACTTCTGTCACCTTTATTTTTGTAAAGAGTGACAATGTTAGCATCACACATGTCTTGTGGCACTGTTCCTTTGGCCCAGCAGAGGCATAGAATTTCATGCAATTCTGGCAGCAATGTGTCTTTTGAGTGTTTCAGCACCTCAGCAGGTATGCCATAATTCCCTGGGGCTTTTACATTTGCAAAGGAGTCAAGAGCTTGACAGAGTTCCACAAGAAATGGTTCTTCATGGAGTTCATCGAGCAGTGATTGAGGTTCGATTGAGTTGAGGGCTGTATCACTAACCCTCTTCTACCTGCTGTATAGCTCAGAGTAGTGTTCAACTCACTGAAAAAAAGGAATGAAATCACAAAGTATTAGGGAGACCAAAGAAAGGCCTTAAACTGGGCCCCCAACAGGTCATACCCTCAACATGAGGTACCATTCATGCCTTCCGGACCAGAAATCGATGAATTGCTGTACTTCATGAGCTTTTCATTCATAAACCTTACAAAAATAAGTGTAATTAGGTGCACCTGGTTTACAATCAAAATTTAATACTTGTCTGTTGATCATTTGGTGTCAAAGGTCAAGTTTCCAAGGGCAAACACCCTGAGCTTAAATGACATTTATGGATGTAGTTCATTCTTATAAACTAGTTAAGGTGTGTCAATATTGGATAAAAACTGTTGGATTCGAGTTTCTTTGTGCACCTACAATTGAATGAAAATGAGTTGACTTCCATTTATTTTAGAAGTACCAATGACAATCGCAGTTTGAAATAGAAATGGCACAGCTGGAGAATCCAGTCAATGGTGGGATTTTCACCTTAAAATGGTACATTTTCTCATCCTAATTTTCTGGCAACAACAATCTTAGCTATCTCCACTTTTTGCTGTGGAATTGGATTTGGGGATTGAATTGAAAGTAAAAACCATCAGCCTTTTCAAAATAATTTGGCAACCCTATTTTCAATTGTTTTTGCAAATTTTTTGTTGTATTGCCCATCCATTTAGTCATAGGTAGTGAAAGAAGATGTCTGTTGTCCATTTAGACATAGCTAAGGCTAAGCTCTCTCACTCCCCCTCCCCATTCTCTCACACCCTTTCTCTCTCCCTTTCTCTTCCCCTCCCCCCCCTCTCTCTCATCTCTCTCCCCCCCTCTCTCTCTCTCTCTCTCTCCCTCCCTCTCTCATCCTCTCTCTCTCAGAATAATGAATACACAAGGAATAATACTTAAATGTAATGAAATAAATAATTTTTATGAAACACAGGGTCTCTTTCCTGAGACAGTTATTCTTATCTGCCTTCCTTTGATTTACCGACAAATACTTGCACCATTAATGTAATGGGAGTTGACTGATAATGCCATTAATGTGAAAGCTATATAATCCTAAGCAAGAACCTTTTATGGAATTTTTATTCCCCTTTTAGCCTCACTCTTCATCAGGGGCAATTTTGGGCTGAGAAATATCTAGGAAGTGCATACTGTACTGTAAAATCAATGAATTCAATAAATGATTATGGCACATGGCAAAATGCAAAAATATTCTAAAGTTTGCTCTTTGAAAAACCTGCTGGTTAGCTTTTCCAGGCAGGACTAACACTTTTTCAGGGACATGTTCTGTAACAACACTAAATCCACAAAGTTTTGTCAAAAGTTGTTTACAATATAATATCCTGCATATTTAACAGGGGTACTAGTGATTGGTCAGCAGCTTAAAGTCCTTGAAACAAGCCAGAGAACATGTGAACCTTTCAAACGACCATTCTGAGACCAGGCATTCAATGTCAATTTGTTTATATTTTGTTTTTCTTTATGTAAGTGAACAGGAACAAAATTTGATTGGTTTTAACTTCATTTTTTTATTTTCATCCTCTGCAGTAGAACACCTTCTAATCCAAAACTGCAGGTATCTGCAGTAACTACAATTGATCACATTACATCATAGAAACTCAATGTTGGGGCTTTCGTAAGGCACTGTTTAACATACCCAAATGCTTGACCAAGCCCAGGCTAATCTGATTTTAGTCTGTCATTGGTTTCATAATGTCTGAAATACCAGATAACAAACTACCAAAATAGTTCATCATTCTAAGTACATGACATCATTTGGTAACATGCAGTTTTGGAGCTTTTAGGTTTTGGCTGCTGGATTCCAACCTTTCCGGATTTAGTGATATTTCCTCTCAACTGATAACATGACCAAAGTTTTCATTGTGCAGTTTCCAAGTTTGAATTCTGCTTTTTACACAACTCAGGCTTTAATTCAAGACATGAAACCTGAATTCTGACCATGACCTTTCAAAGTCACTTATCTTTTTCAAATGGCCTTCCTCAGAGAAGCATATCATCTTTAATCACCTTGAGTACAGCAGGAAGTTCCGACCTCCATGTACAACTCAAGTTCAGATCCAGTGTCAAGAGAATGTGTCTGAAACCACAAGTGAAAGTCTTCCTGCACCACAAGAGGTACCAACAGCCACAGACCAAACTAGCATACCTACTAATGCTGAACTCAACCCTGTACGGCACTCTGAGAGAACCAGGCATCCAGTAAATAGGCTTGATCTTTAAAGGACAAGGTGAATGTCGTAATAGACGATCTTCACTTCAATTGACATTTAATAGGACATTATATAGATTTCGGGTTCCATGTAGACTATGAGCCAGTTATTATTATTGTCAGAGGTCATTTGTATTGTTAGCTGCCATGTTGTACACTGAGCTGTTATCGAAGCCACCTGAATGCCATAACTATCCATGCACCAAAACTTAACAACAGGGAATTCACATGCCACACACATCACAGATTGCATCACTACTTATTCTTGGAATTTGGTCAGATAGTTGAAGCTGCAATGTGCAATATCATAGTAAATTGTTACAAAGGAACAAAGCATATCTCATGAAAATAAAGGAAGGCTTTTATAATTTTATTCACTTAGAGTGCCTTTTGAATTTAATTGTTTGGTTGGGCATCAAGGATCAAAGCAGAGAGGAAATCAAAATGCTGCTTTAAAAACTATTTATGGAAAAGATATGCCAAGATTAGTTCATTTGTTCACCCTCCCACTTTAGAGTGAAAGCATAAAGAAAATTGTTACCCTAACCTGGATAAGTCAATATGCATATATATATATATATATATATATATATATATATATATATATATATATATATATATATATATAATCATTCACAGTTGCATGTTCAATCAGATATCAGCAGTAAGAGTTGATACCCATTCCACTGAGTTTAGCAGAGGGTGCATAGTTCATCCATTCCACCAGCAATTCTAATTAATGGCCAGCTTTTTTCAATGTGCTTGGTGGAGACTGAAGATTCCCATGTTGCCAAACATGCAGGGCTTGTTATTCCATTTAGTCATTACACTATTGGTTTGCAATCGGTTGAGATGGCACCATTGTGTGTTAACCTGAGGGTACATTCCTCAACAACAGCATATCAGGTGGCCATTGTACAGAAATATTTAATAGTTAAGATAGTTAATAGTTAAGATACCCATTTAACACTAGGAATATAAACCCAGAAATTAAGGTTAAGTGTACCTTACCTTAGTAATACAGGTTGTTCTTTATGTAATTATTGATAGATGATGTGGTGGATTGTAACATCCATGGACACTAAACTTTTCTGTTTCAGGCTCTGGAGAGTCATTCTGTACTTTATAAGTTAGGAAAACTATAGTAGTTTAGAAGATTGCAAATTTGAAATAAGTTGTGTTTTGTATTCACATTTACTTCTGAATATTACATGGGTGTGAAAGAAAAAAATAGGGCTTTTGTTTAATTACTAAAAGAAGATTTGTTTTTTTATCTTCTAGAAGGCACCAAGTTGTTACTTTGATGCAAACAAGACATATGGGTATTATATTCCTAAAGGCACACAGCGAAATGATGATTCATTGGGATATTCCATTGTTGCAAAAAGATATAGTGGGCAACCAGATACTGGAATTTACAGGAAAGCAGTTTCAAATTTGTATTTAGAAGTTCAACATCATACAAAAGGGAGACTTCACATTAAGGTAGATTTTTTACCCTACATTGCTTGTCAGTTTGTTGAATACTTAAATACCTTTATTGTCATGGAATACATAGCCATCATTTGGGCAGTCTTACAACATTATTATTGTATTGTTGGTAATGATAGTGTACATGTTAATTCTGAGTTGGTCAGCTATTGCATCAGTTACCTTATTAATTATTCTATAAATTATCCTATTCACTTTTCTGTAAGCTAGTTCATCTGCTAGCCAATGTACTTTTCAAAAATTAAATTTCTTTGTATTGAATCAGCTATTCCTCTAGCTATCCTAAGAATTATCCTATAAACTCACCTATTAGCTATTCTGTTAGCTCATTATGGGTATGTGGGTTCAATTTGGACCTCAGGGAATGGACAACCCTGCCCTGCACAGTCTCCAGATCACCCTTTGACAAGGTGTAGGACCCAGTCAGCCACCCCTTCCTGGGTAACAGACCCTTCATATTCTGTTAGCTCATCCTGCCCAAGTGAGGATGGTGCATCTTTGGGTATAGGAGCTTCGCGGATGAGGCCACTGGCCAGGGATGGCCACTCACTGCCTTGTGAGCAGGTCCTTTGACCAAAGGCTAGGCACACCACCGATAACTGTGGTTGGCATCAGGAAGGGCATCCTGCCATAGAAACACAGCCAAATCCATTAATGCAAATGACAAGGCAAACAAATTTCATATGGGATTGGTCACAGCTCAGGTCAACAACGACCACCTTTTCCTTGGGGAACCAGTAAGGTATTGGAAACTATACTACTGGCCAACCAAGAAGAAAGCGGAGAGGAGGAAAGAGAACTGCTGGAAGACGAGCCAGCAGAATGGGATCGCTGAATGTGGGGAGTCTGACAGGAAGAGCCTGAGAGATAGCAGATATGATGGAAAGAAGAAAAATATAGATGCTATGCATACAGGAGACTAGATGAAAATGATCTAAGGCTAGACAACTTGGAGGAAGCTACAAAGTCTACTATCATTGTTCAAGCACAACACAAAATGGAGTGGGCATCATCTTGGAGGAAAGACTGGTACCGGGAGTGGTAGCAGTGGAGAGGATATCTGGTAGGCTGACATACTTGAGGTTGGAAGTAAATGGCAAAAACGTCTGTGTGGTGAGTGCATATGCCCTGCAGGTGGGATGTGAGGAGGCTGAAAAAGAGGAGTTCTGGAGAAACATGGATGAAACAATCACCCAGCTACCAACACAAGATCCGTTGTTTGTAGGAGGAGACCTGCAAGGGAAATGCAGGAGATGAAAGAGTAATGGGCAGGCATGGCTTTGGGAGAAGGAATAGTGCAGGCAATACCATCATAGACCTGGCAACCAGGTTTGACCTCGCAATAGCAAATACGTTCTTCTAGAAAGCAGACTAGCACATGACAACATATTGCAGTGGGAACTCCATCACCCAGATCAATTACATCCTTTACAAAAGATGTCATCAGAAGGAAGTAATCGATTGTAAAGCCCTACCTGGGGAATGTGTAACAACTCAGCATAGACCTGTGGTGTTCACCTTGAAGCTAATGATGGTTGTGAAGAGAACGTGTAAAAAACGGAGGTGGTGAAAGCTACGCCACGTGATTTTATATTCCTGTTTACTATTGCGTCCGCATTAAGAAGCTTGCTTTTGTTATTTCATGGACGTAGATAGCGTTTGATTCTCATGACAGAGGTTTAATAAATATATCTTTATCGTATAATTGGCCTGAGTTTGTTCTCAACTTCTGGCGTGGTGACAGCAGCAGAGCTTACGCCTCGAACAACCAAGTTACAGTTATTACACAAAGTGTGAAAGACAACCGAGTTTACTTTTACGTCGATAATACTGATTTTGTCGATCCTTTGTTAGCCTCTGATCATGGCTGAATCATTCAAACCTCCGAAACAATGGCAATTAACTGAAAACGAAACTATAACCAGCTTTGCCAACTGGCAGTCAAACATTTTGTACCACCTTTCTCTCAACAATGACTTTGGTCAGTTTTTGGACACACAATGGTCCAAGAAATCTGTACCGAACAGAGGTTTGGCTACAGCTGGCGGGAAAACTTCAGTGCAGCGCAACATTGTTCTGGAACGTATGCTTGCACTGATTGCACAATTTGTGCCTTCTTTGTTACGAAACGATATCATCAAGAAAAGCACTAGTTTACACTGGATATGGCAACGCATAAGGAAGCACTACTCTTTCTCCCAATCGGAAGTCAATTTCCTCAAACTTTCCACCATTAAACGTGACAGCGACGAACGTTATGAAACATTCTTTCAAAGGATTATGGCCCATCTCGAGGACAACCTCTTAACCACCGATTCAGGTCTCATTCACGACGGTGAGCTACCAGACACAAATGAAGAAATGTCACCTACGTTAGAACGCTTAGCTGTCTACATGTGGCTGAATCTCATTGATGAACGCCTACCCGCTCACGTTGCAAGGGTGTACGCACACGATTTACAAACCAAAACGTTGAAAGAGATTCAACCGCAACTTGCAGATGCAATGGACTGCCTTATTGCGGAGTTATCTGTCCAGGAAGACATCTCCATCAACTACTCAAATTCACGACGTTTCGCCCATCAAGGACAAGCATCATCCCGTGAACGCTCATTTCCATCTAAACCGTCCTCGTCAAATACAAAGTCCTGTATCCTGTGTAAATCTGCTGGTAGAAATCATCAAGGCCACAATATCTCTGGCTGTTGGTTCCTGTCGAAATTTGACAAACTAAACATTGCCAAGGCTCTTGCAGTAACTGTTGATGAAGAGCTTCCCCAATCAGAAACATCTGCCCAGGAGACTGCTATGTATCAAGTCATCCCAGAATCAGATGTCCAGAAAGTACAATGTGACATTTCACCTTTTTTCTACGCTTTCTGCAAACATCATCCTACACATATCGTGATAGATACAGGAGCTACTTCATCCCTTGTCTCAGGCACCTTCCTCAAACGTGCTGGTATTTCAATCATGCCAACCCAACATTCTGCTCGTTCCGTCGATAAAACAACCTTGAAGATTTGTGGGGAGGTTCACTTACAAATGAACTTTGGCTCAACGCTTCTCCCAATTACTGCCTTAGTCGTCGACACACTGGATTGTGACATCCTAGCTGGTGTACCATTCTGTGTTCAGAACGACGTCCACGTTCATCTTAAAGACAAGATGATAACTATTGGCAAATCCAAGATCCCATATGGTTCCAAGCCTACACCGGTCTCTGACATCTTCCTCGCTGAATCATTCATCCTACGCAGTGATTCAACTCTTACCATCTTCCCTGGGGAATATCTTGAGTTCCAAAGTGACACTTTGAAAGAATATGAGGGTGAAATTGCTATCGAACCCCACCGATCTTCTCCTTTAAATGGCATGTGGCCTGAACCTGACATCTCAAGGGTAATTGACGGCAGCATACGCATACCGAATGACTCCAATGTTCCAGTCACATTAACAAAATCTCAACATTTTGCACTAATCCGTCGCGTCATGTCACCACTTGACATTAACATACCCAATCATCGTTACAGCAGTCCACCATCGAAGGCTCCTACCATACCTACTGCTCAATGCTTTTCCGACACGATTTCATTAGATCCTGATGGCCAACTTAATAAAACACACCTGCATCAATTCCGCACCATCCACCAAAAATATGACTCAGTATTTAATCCTGAATTTGGAGCATACAACGACCATAGTGGAACCATACGTGCCAAAGTGAACATTGGTAATGTTCACCCTCCACCTCGGAAAGGCAAGCTTCCATTTTACAAACAATCAAATCTACAGCTATTGCAAGAGGAGGCGGATAAACTTGAGCAACTAGGTGTTTTAGCGAAGCCAGAAGACGTTAATGTTGACGTTGAATACGTCTCTCCCAGTTTCCTTACAGCCAAACCCAACGGAGGCTACAGATTGGTAACTGCTTTTAATGTTCTGGGCCAATACACCAAAATTCTCCCAACGGTATCAGTGACTTGCAATGACGTCCTGCAAAAACTCTCTAGGTGGAAGTACTTAATCAAGTCAGACCTTACAAAAAGCTTCTTCCAAATCCCTGTTTCCAAAGCATCCATGAAATACCTCGGCACTGTTACACCCTTCAAGGGTTTACGCGTATACACCAGATCCGCTATGGGAATGCCAGGTTCTTCAGAATATCTTCAAGAGCTTATGCATCGTATCTTCGGTGACTTTATTCAACAAGGTTTTGTCATTATTATGGCTGACGATATTCACGTCTGTGGCAACACCATCGAAGAACTGTTAGACAACTGGGAAAAAGTGCTCTATCTCCTCTCCCAGAATAATCTGAACCTGTCTGCATCCAAAACTGTGATTTGCCCAATTGAAACCACCATTTTGGGTTGGAAATGGAAGAATGGTACCCTCACACCATGTGCCCACAAAATCGCCCCTTTAGCCACTGTTCAACCACCAGCTACCTGCACCTCCATGAGATCATTCATTGGTGCATTTAAGGCCCTCTCCAGATGCATCCCACGCTACTCATCTCTCATAGCTCCTTTGGAAGACGCCATCAAAGGGTTGCAAGGCCAACAGCAAGTTGATTGGACAGACCAACTCCGTGCACAGTTTGCCAGATGCCAAGAAGAAGTTCGTTCCCCCCATACAATTACCATTCCGCGACCAGATGATAAGCTCACTTTGACTGTTGACGCATCTCCGTTGAACCACGGATTGGGTGCCACTCTATTCATCAATCGGGATGGTCATCGCCATATCAGCGGGTTTTTCAGTTTCAAACTAAAACAGCATCAAATTGGATGGCTTCCGTGTGAGCACGAAGCACTCGCCATTTCGTCAGCCATACGAAACTTTGCTCCTTATATTCGCGACTCCCATCACTCTACCCAAGTCCTCACTGACAGCAAGCCATGCGTGGAAGCATACCAGAAGCTGTGCAAAGGACAGTTCTCCACTTCTAATAGGGTTTCTACATTCCTATCCACACTGAGCGAATTCAATGTCACTGTTTGCCACATCCAAGGAACTTCAAACCAATCTAGTGATTACAGCTCGCGACACCCAAATCAATGCCCTGATCATTCATGTCAAATATGCAAATTCATCCAAGAAAGCATTGATTCTGTCGTGAACCACGTGTCAGTTGCTGACATCCTTTCCGGCGCAGTCCGTATGCCATTCCTGAACAACAATGCCTGGCACTCTGCTCAACAAGAATGCCCTGCACTGCGTCGCACCTTTGCTCACCTCCAACAAGGCACTCGTCCTCCAAGAAAGGCCAGGCATGTCACTGATATCAGGCGATACCTACGCATAGCTTCCATCTCAACTAATGGTTTACTTGTAGTCACAAAAAACGATCCATATATCCACGAACGTCGCCTCATCGTAGTTCCTGCTGCCTTGTTACCCGGACTACTAGCAGCTTTACATCTCCAGCTCAGCCATCCCACCAAAAGTCAGCTTCAGAAAGCATTCGATCGCTACTTTTATGCCTTGGATAGCGTTCAACACATTGAAGCAGCTACATCACACTGTCACACATGCCAATCCTTAAAACGCCTACCGCTCGAAGTGCATGCTCAACATTCCTCCACAACACCACTCCACCCCGGACAGCAGTTTTCCGCTGATGTCTTGTATCGTACCAAACAGAAAATCTTTGTTTCTCGCGACATTTTCTCCAGCTACACTGACGCTACATTTATAGCCGATGAACGAGCAGACACCTTACGTTCCGCAATTTTGTCCTTAACACACTTCCTACGATCAAAAACCACTTTGATTCGCGTTGACAGTGCAACTGGATTCCAATCATTGAAAAATGACAAAATTTTGAACTCCTATGGTATTACACTGGACTTCGGCCGCATTAAGAACAAGAACAGTAATGCCACAATTGATAAAGGGATTCAAGAGCTAGAACTTGAGCTTCTAAAAGTCGAGCGTACTGGCAGACCATTGACACAACTGACATTAGAAAGCGCTCTGAATAATTTGAACTCTCGAATCCGAACACGAGGTTTGTCAGCTAAAGAAATTGTGCAACGCCGAGAGCAGTTGTCTGGCAGGGAGATAAACATCAATGACAAAGACCTAGCTAGTGCTCAAGATCATCTTCGAAAGCAGAATCATAACTCCAGTGCAATTTCCAAAGCCCGCGGGGGAAAGCCTGCTACAAGCGCCAACGTCCAGGTTGGAGACTTGGTTTTCATTAAACATGAAGGCTCAAAGCATAAATCTCGCGAACAATACATAGTCGTAAATGTTGAAGATACCACTGCTATTGTCCAGAAGTTCAATGACAGTACCTTTGCATCACGCAAGTACCACGTACCTCTGACGTCAATATTCCCAGCTCTTCCTCGTACCTTCCACCCGACGTTTCATGATTGGGATTTACATGATGATTCGGTATTTCCCGATGCCTTTAGCGATGGCGAGCTACCCCACATTGACTCTCCAGCCGAACGGCTGGAAGAAGAAGAAGAAGAAGAAGAAGAAGAAGAAGAAGAAGTACCAGACGTACTTGAACAAGACAACACACGTCCAAAACGAACTGTTCGCACTCCTCAGTATCTGGCTGACTATGAAGTTGATATTTAAAGGGTGACGTGCTAGTAACCTCTCCCCTTCTTCCGTTAACTTGTTTCATGGTTTATGGACAGAAAGTGATTGCGCCATGCAACTTTATCTTCTCTAGCTAACAGGAACTATTGCATTTTAGAATTTGATATTTACGTTTTATATATTTCATTCTCATGGTTTAAGGACAGAAGGCGATTACGCCACGTGATTTTATATTCCTGTTTACTATTGCGTCCGCATTAAGAAGGTTGCTTTTGTTATTTCATGGACGTAGATAGCGTTTGATTCTCATGACAGAGGTTTAATAAATATATCTTTATCGTATAATTGGCCTGAGTTTGTTCTCAACTTCTGGCGCTACAATACAAGGAATTGGAGGTGCAGTTTGTGTCAGAGGTGCAAGAAGAGTTAGGAGGGGAGGAATTACCTGTGAACTCGACAAGAACAGTCGAAGCCGTTCGAAGCATAGCAGAAGCAGTATTGGGAAAGAGCTCAAGGGGAAAGGAAAGAGATAAAGAAACGTGGTGGTGGTCAGAGGAAGTTCTGGAAACTGTCAACAAGAAGAAGGAAAACTACAAAGCTTGGCACAAAGACAGGAGTTACAGAAGGAAAGCATAGTACCTGGAAGCAAAGCGAGAGGCTAAACCTGCTGTGTCTAGGGCTAAACAGGTGGCATGCGAAGAAATGTATGATAACTTGGACACTGCAGATGGACAAAGGAAGATTTTCAGAATAGCAAAGCAGATGGACAAGTCATCCAAGGACATTCAACAGGTCAAGATGATGAAGGATAAAGATGGAAGAGTCCTAGATGGTGAAGAAGAGGTTTTGACAGATGGAAAGGGTACTTTGAAAAGCTGATGAATGAGGAAAACCGCAGGGAAGAGAGGTAAGAAGCAGCACAAGCACAGGAGCGGGATGTACCAAGAATTGACAAAAAAGAAGTGAAGAAGGCGCTGAGTAAAATGAAGGATGGGAGAGCAGTTGGACCGGACGAATATCTGTTGAAGTGTGGAAATTACTGGCTTAGCAAGGACTTGAGTTTCTTACAGCACTATTCAACGAAATCCTTGTAACTGGTAGAATGCCTGATGAGTGGAGAAGGAGCACCCTTGTACCAATCTTCAAGAATAAAGGTGATGTACAAAATTGTGCAAATTATTGAGGCATCAAGTTACTGAGCCACACTATGAAGCTTTGGGAATGGGTGATTGATGGCAGAATAAGGGAAGAAGTGCAGATCAGTGAGCAGCAATTTGGTTTTATGCCAAACAGAAGCACAGCTGACCCCATCTTTGCACTGAGGACAGTGGCAGAGCAGTTCAGGGAAGGCCAGAAAGAGCTGCATTGCACCTTCATCGATCTTGAAAAGGCCTATGACCGAGTACCCAGAGCAGAATTGTGGCACTGCCTATGAAGCAATGGAGTGAGTGAACAGTATGTGAGAGTGATCCAGGAGATGTATGAGGGATGCGAGACTGTGGTACGTACATCAGTGGGGGTGACAGAGCCATTCCAGGTCAAAGTAGGCTTACACCAGGGTTCGGCTCTGAGCCCATTGCTATTTGCCACAGTAATGGATGAACTGACAGAGGATGTGAGAAGAGACTGCCCACAAAGTATGATGTTTGCAGATGATGTGGTATTGGTAAATGAAGGAAAGGATGAGGCAGAGAGAGCGAGAGCGAGATGGAGAACTGGAGAGATAGATTAGCATATGTGCATCAACAGGACTGCAAACCTACCGCCAATCAAGATCGCTGGGGAGGATGTACCCGAAGTTGATGAATTCAAGTACCTTGGTTCAATGATCCAAAGTGATGGAGGGAGTGACAAGGAAGTGAAGAAATGAATTCAAGCTGGCTGGAACAACTAGAGAAAAGCGACTGGTGTTTTGTGCAACAAACATGTGCCAGTCAAACTGAAGGGCAAGGTGTACAAGACATTGGTTCAACCGGCAATGATGTACGGGATGAAAATGGTTCCTCTCGCCAAATGCCAAGAAAGCTGCTTTGATGTGGCAGAGATGCAAATGCTGCGCTGGACGAAGGGTGTAACCAGAAGAGACAAGATCAGAAATGAAAGCATCAGAAGAGACTTGGGTATAGTGGAAGCATCAAAGAAGCTGCAGGAGTACCGACTGAGGTGGTTTGGACATGTGGAAAGAAGAAATGAGCAGTATGTAGAAAGGAAGTGCATGCAAATTGAGCTACCAGGGAAAAGAAGATGAGGGCGACCAAAACACAGATGGACAGACAATGTAAAGGAAGACATGGCAGTGAAAGGGCTCACAAGGGAGGATGGACAGGACCGCATACGGTGGAGAAGCCACATTTGCTATGACGACCCCTAACAAGCGAAATGTCAGCAGAAAAAGAAGAAGAAGAAGAAGTTAGCTATCTCATTGCATATTTTATCATTATCCTATCAACGATCATAGCAGCTATTGCATCAGCTGTCTTATTAGCTCTCCAATCAATTAGCTTATAAACTATCTAATTGGGTATTCTGTCAACTATCTTATCTGCTGCCCCATCAAAGAGCAAGTGAACTATCATATGGCCTTTTTCATTAACTCTCCCATCAGCTATTCTATTAATTATACTTTTAACTAACCTACCAGTTATTCTTATGGCTTTCCCGTGAGCTATTCTATTCACTATCTCATGGACTATCATATCAGCTATTCTATGAACCATGGAGTCAGCTATTGCATCACAAGTCCTATAAACTATCCTTTCAGCTATTTTATCAGCTATATGATCAGGTAGCCAATTAAGTATCCTAAAAACACTTCCTGTGCTATCCTATTATCTGTCCTATTAGGTATCCTAATCACTGCTTTATGAGCCATCCTATCAACTATACTATATTCCTATCATGTTTTTCAAACATTGGAAGAAATGAGTTTTAAAGAAACAAGTTTTTACATTCAGTTTTGTGAATCTGAAACATTTTATGGCCTGTTATTAACCTTGTGGGGAGTGGGGAGTTTAGAGTGAAATTTGGCAACTGGATCAATAACTTTGCCCCAAGCAACAGAAAAAAGAAATCCCCTGCCCTAAAACTGGGCAGCTCAAATGTCAGGACACTGACACCGTCTTTGATGACTTGGAAAACATCAGTGATGCATACAAGACAGCAATCATTGATGTAGAACTAAGCAGACTGGAGATGGACACCATTGCACTCACAAGAGATGAGGCTGCTAGGTTCAGAATCTGTAAAGGAGAAAAATTTCTTTTTTTTTGGCAGGCAAAACAAGAAGGTGAGGCCAGGGAACACAACATTAATTTGCAGTCAGGAATATTGTCTTAGGCTTCATCATTCCACCTATGAAGGGAAGGGAAAGAATCTTGCCCCTTCAGTGTAGTGTTTACAGTTTGTTATTTTGCATAGCTTCGGCTACCATTTTTACTTCGTGTATTCGTTCATTTTACATGAGATCACCCCAGCAGTGATCACCCCAGCTAATGTTCTATGCAAAATAACCAAGTGTAAACACTACATCCCTCCCTAAGTGGATGCTATCTGAAAGAACCTTTGAAAAAGGTGCCTGAGCAAAGGGTGCAAAACAAAACAAACTGTGATGGCACAGTGCAAAAAGAATGTGAAAAACTGTACAAAATGTTCAAAAACCCCTGATATCATAGTCAGTATTAACTAACTAAGGGTTGACAAAAAAAACATATACTATAACCCTATCAAAAGTTCAAACATAATCTTGTAACCATTTTGGTTTGCTTCGACTTCTTTTCTCGATTTTATAAGTAAGTTCATTTACAACATGGTCAACGCTTTTGATGTCATGCGTAAGTTCATTCATGTCATCATCATTTTCCATGTATGCAATAGTGTCAATTGTATCTAAATCTGAGTCTGTTTGTACACTATCTCCTTCCTCCTCATCGATAGTTTCTGGGTTACCAGTAGCTGTTAGTCCATATGAATTGTTGATGTAGGAGTGTGTTTTGTATTCGTCAGCTGGAGCTTTGTGGTTGTCGGTTGCTGGAGGTGGACCATGATATAGCTTAATGTGTGATGCGTGGCGAGGTTAGGTCTTTTCATGTTTTGATACTGTTATGCCACTGTGGTGTACTTCCGTTATGATGTATGCTTCAATCTCGTAGTATGGTTGAGATGTAAATCTTCTTCTCATGTTTTTACAATGTACTAACTGTCCTGGTTTGATACCGTGTGTTTGAGCATGCTGTTTCTTGTCAGTGCACAGCTTCATTTGATGCTTGTAGGCGGTGTCTCTGCTCAATCATCAAACCACATGTTGGTTTGATGATTGACTTCTGTTGAGTGTGGGCAGGTGACTTCTCGGAGTGTGTTTGTAGAGCAGGGATGCTGGTGAGGCACCTGTTGCTGGATGTGGTGTGGTTCTGTATGTGAGTAAGAACTAGTCTAGCTCCTTTCTCCAGTCTGTTTGGTTGGTTGGCAGGTTTGAAGGAATTTACCCAGGGTTCTGTTAAAGCATTCGGCTTCTCCATTCCCCAGGGCATAGTATGGAAGAGCTTTATGGTGGTTGATGTTTCTTGATTGCAGAAATACTGTGAGGCTGGATGCAATGAACTGTGGGCTATTGTCGGTGACTGTCATTTCAGGGTACCCGAAGGTGGAAAATCTTTGCTGGAGCTGGTCGATGATTTTGTCAGCTGTGGTACCATTGTCAAGGATATGGACCACTGGATATCGTGAGTGGTAATCGAGGATGACAAACAGTGTGTTGCTGTTCTGTAACGATCCCTTAAGGTTGATGCCAAGTTGTTGCCATGGTTCTTCTGGTAGCTTTGTGGGATTCAATGGCTCAGCCTTGGAGTGTTTCTGTGTTACAGTTTGGCATGCGTGACATTGTTTGATGATGGTTTCCACGTCATGGTTGATTCCTGACCACCAGACATGCTCATGTAGATATGATTTGGTACAGACCATTCCTTAGTGACTTTGGTGTACAATTTTAAGGACTTTCTGTTGAAGTGCTTTTGGTATGATGACTTGGTTGCCCTTTAGTAGTATACCATAGGCAGTTGCAAGGTTTTCCCTGATTTGGCGGCATGTTTTGGTTTCCAGATGGTTTGACCAGTTGCTTTTGGACAAGTTGTTGATAATGGTTGTAAGGGTTTTGTCGGCTTTGGTCTCCTCTGCTATCTCGGTAATTGACAATGATTCAGGTATGGCTTGTTGGATGATAGTCGATATGAAGTGGTCTGCTGGGTTTGCATCATTAGTTGATTTGAGCGGGCTGTGTGATAGGATGTTTGTGGCATTTTGTTTACCTGGAATGTACGTTAGACTGTACTGGTATGCTTGTAGACACAATAGCCATCTTGGATATGAGGAGGTAGATTTTATGATTTGGATGACAATAGCGACAGCAATGGTTTAAGATCTGTTTTGACAGTGATTGAGCGGTCGTACAGGTAGTAGTGATAGTGTTCACAGGCTAATACTTCCAGTGCCTGTCTGACTGTATCACAATTCTGTATTGGTCAGTGATCTGGATCTGTAGGATATCAATTGGTATTTGCCACTGGATTGTTCTTGGAGGAGGACTGCTCCTAGTCCAAATTGGACTGGCATCTGTGATGATTTTGGTGTCTGCATTAGGATCGTAGAAGGTTTCTGAAGGTTACTTTCTGGAGCCAGCCACGACTGGTTTAAGGCATGTGGTTGGTCCCTCTAATGGTTCAATAATATTGCGGCCTTGCGAGTCTTTTGAGTTCCCTGGAAATCTTAGCTTTTGAGTGATACGGTAAATGACGGCCTTACGAGTCTTTTGAGTTCCCTGGAAATCTTAGCTTTTGAGTGATACGGTAAATGACGGCCTTGCGAGTCTTTTGAGTTCCCTGGAAATCTTAGCTTTTGAGTGATACGGTAAATGACGGCCTTGCGAGTCTTTTGAGTTCCCTGGAAATCTTAGCTTTTAAGTGATACGGTAAATGACTGATAGGCTGTTGTTTTGGCACAATGTTCTGGTTGATGTGCAATCTGAGCTGAAAGTTTTTAAGTTTCCCTACTCCTTTAAAAAGTTCAGGGTAGTCGTAAATTTCTTTCAAACGGTATTGTTCCAGTTGGTGTCGGTAGCAAGTTAACAGTTTCAGTTTGTGGTGGAGGTCCAATACAAAGGATGTTAAGATTTTCTGCTGTTTTCTTTCCGATTATGGATCCTGATGTTCCTTCTACTACTATAAAATCAGTATCGATATTCCTTTCATTGGCTAACATGGTAGCACAAAATGTTCCTACTGTAGAGATGGGCTGTGTTGCACTATATGGGTATATACGAGAATACGATATACTCAGTTTTGGTTTTGGTGAAAGCGATTGGTATGCTGTCTCGTCAAGGATGTTGATAGAAGAGCAAGAGTCTCTAAGTACTTCAGTATCTGCGTTATTGACTTTGACGGTATACAGTGATAAGTTGTTGCCTCAAATTTTGAACATCTGTATGTCCTGAAATTGATTCCCTTCAGATACTGCTTCGGGGTTTTGCTGGTCGGTACCAACTGGGTCCGGTCCTGCAGAATTAGATATCTGATTTACAAACAGTTGTTTGTAATGACTACTATGTTTTGTATTACACATTCGCTGAAAATGTCCCATTTCATTACACTTGTTGCACATTGCATTTTTCGATCTCCTGCAATCATCTCCTTGGTGTCCATTTGCTGCACATCATCCGCACATGGTATGATGGCTATCTGACAAATTGTTGGGATGTTGTTGATTCGAGTGATTTTGGTTGTTGCCAGGCTGACATTGATTGTTTGATCCTCCCCTTCTTGAGGGATAATTGTTACGATTGTTTTCATGCCTGTTGGAGAGATTCATTCTGTTTATGGATTTGGTGGTTTGATTCAGAATATTGTTATGATTATTTAACTTTTTAATGTCTAGATTGTGTTTTGGCGGCTTCCATGAACCATCCTATTTCAAGCACTCTGTCGAGGGTTTAGCCCTTTTCTGGTAGCAGTTTTCCTCGACACTTTGTCCCTGTACATCCTGATACTACTCTGTCTCGAATATAGTCATTTACTGCTTCACCATAACCGCAGTGCTGGGCTAGTTTTCTGAGTCTGAAGACATATTGTTCGATAGTTTCTGGTGACTCTTGACGAGCATTGTTGAAAACTGATAGTTGAAACATAACGTTTTTCTTAGGTATAAAGTGTGCATTCAATGCTGCTATAGCTTGATTATAATTCTCACCTTTGGCTGGTAGTGTCTCAAAAAGTTCTTGGGATTCAGTCCCCATCATGTGTAGCAATGGAGCTTTCTTTCTCTGGTTGTTTGTTATTCCAGATGCTATGATGAAATACTGGAAAGATTTCAACCAAGTATCCCATTTCTGGCTGATTGTGTTGGGATCTCCTCATAGATCGAAGGCACAGATCATTGGAATTTGAAGTTGAGCTGCCATGTTGAGTATTGGTTCACTCTAAAAAATACTGTTGTAGACGTGTTCTGTGGGTTGCAGTGAATCCTTGTCACCAATGTTGTGTCTTGTTTCACTTCAGATTGGTCGAAATATTTCCGATATAAACATAGAACATGAGAATTGAGACAGTGAGAATTAGGCCATTTTTGCTGCTAGAATTCTATTCCACTGCTAATGTTCTATGTTTACATCGGAAATATTACGACCGATCTGAAGTGAAACAAGACACAATATTCAGCTCCACTTTTTATCAGGATTCATCACCCTTACCAGTGCCTATGTGCCAACTTTTATGCTCCTTTCAGAAGCTAAGAAAAATTTCTCTGTCAATCTGGCTGCCACCATCAAGGAAGTTCCTGTGAAAGAGCCACAATTCATCCTTGGTGATTTTAATCCCAGAGTTGGTGCAGACTACAGTTCATGACCTACTTGTTTGGGACAGTTTGGTACTGAGACGACCAATGAAAAATGGTCAATGCGAGCTGCAGCTGTGTTGCTATCATAGTCTCTGCATCAACAAGGCATTCTTCAATAGGAAACCCAAACACAGAGTCTCATGGAGACTTTCATGATCCAAGGGCTGGGATCAGCTTGACCTTATTCTTACCAGATGTTGATTTCTGACCATTGTCAAAGTATGATGATGTTGACTGTGATACTGACCACTCACTGGTGTGCAGCAGAGTGAAACTGTGAACAAAGGAAGTGTATTATACAAAGGAGCATCTCATATTGATACCAGCAAGCCCAGTAACCAAGGAGAAGTGGAGGTATTGGAATGAGCACTGGACGGATCCTTTTCAAACCCATCTAATGCTGATGCATTTGATAGATGGGAACACTTCAAGAATGCTGTTTAGTGTTGCCTTGCCCACATTTGGCAGGAAGACCAATGAGACAAACGTGTTCGAGGCCTACCCCATATAGATGAAGCCAGCCATTGAGGAAAAGAGAAGAGCCCTAGTCACATAGAAAACCAGCCCCAGTGAACACAAGCAGCAGACACAGGCAATATCAAAGGGATGGATGTTGGTATCCAACAGACCATAGCCCCAACACAGAAAAATAATTGCCTTTCATGTGTCTGTTACAGGCAAGGCCATCCAAAACTCAGAGCAGCTTTGGAAACTCTGGATGCAGCACTTCTCTGCGCTTTTCTCTGAAAAAACACTGTAACCAAAGACGTGCTAAATGACATTGATTACGTGTCTGTGATGGAGGAACGTGACAGTGAATTAACCCTTCAAGAACGCAATACAGACGTGGACTTCCTTTGCTCTTGCAAAGTGCTTGGAAAAGATGGCATCCTCACTGAGGTTCTGAAGTGCTGCAAAGGGACCATCATCACTGAATTGTATGAGATCCACTGTTTCCACAGGAGAAAAGGAAAGGTACCACAGCACATAAAAGATGCAAACATTGGTACCCTGTACACGAATAAAGGAGACAGGACTCACCAAAAGAACTATCATGATAACTCTCAACTTAGCATTGTTGGGAAGTTGTTTGCCTGAGTTGGAATGAACAGTCTCTATGTAGTTGCAGAGAGGGTCAACCCAGAACTGTAGTGTGGTTTTACAGTCAACAGGTCCACCATTAATATGGTGTTCGCCTTTCTGCACTTGCAGGATAAATACTGGGACCAATGAGAGGTACTCTTCATAGCCTTCATAAATCTGACAAAAGCATTCAACTTGATCAGCAGTGACAGGCTTTTTAAGACTCTTCACAAGATCAGATCTCTACACACGCATTTCAGCATCGTCAGATTCTTTCATGATGAAATAAATGACACTGTGATTTTTGTTGGGTCAAGATCAGACCCTTTCGACATCCAAAGTGGAGTAAAGTAGGGGTGTGTTCCTTGCAACAAGAAGCTGAAGGAGCACAAAGATGTTCAGGTGTAAAGCGCTTGCATCTTGTGGACACTTTGTATGGCAGTGAGTCCTGTCTCTTTGTACACAACAGGAGAAGCAGCTGAACACCTTCCCCATGTGCTGCTTTAGATGTATCTTCAAATAACAAAGCTGACACCTCTAGGATGTCTGTAAGGAAGGTCTTAATGCTGTGGGAATCGATCTGAATACATGGGAAGCATTGACATCTCAATGTTTGGTCTGGAGACAGGCTGTGCAGAAAGCCCATTCCTACCTCAGAGACGCTTTCCCCACAGACCAAGGCAAATTGACAAAGGAGAAAAACTTGAACATAAGGAGACAGACCAGTAACAAACTACACCTGCTCCCAGTTTGGAAGGGAGACCCTTTCCCTAATTGGGTTTTCCAGTTACTTTAGACGCTGTTGCAGGACAAATTTAGAGCAAAGCACTATGGCGAGGAGCCGATGACTGACAGGACTCCCCTAGATTAGAATCAGCTCGCATCATATTGTTCCCATTAGAATGGCAACAATATGATGCGAGAAAGTAAAAAGTGTTAGGGTGAGTGCGCGACTGCAAAAAAATATATTTGCAACTGTGGAAAATTACCATTTTGAAAAGAGGGGTTTATTATATCATGAGTTGGAATCTTTTTTTGAGCTACCTTTTGAGAGGTATCTCTCCCGTTGTCGGGGCCTGACGGAGGGATGAATATCCCTCAAAACATAGCTTACGACTTACGGGAGGATAAGAACTCCTATATCAATGGCTTTCACTGAGCCATTCACTCGAGAATTTTCATGATTTTCCATAATTACAGTATGATGTAATATTAACATTGTAACGAGCAAAATTTTGTTGATCGTCACTATATGTTTAGGTACAATTTCTACTCCATTTCCCAACATTTTCGTTGTATTTTTACAGATATTGTAGGCAGTGTGTGTATGGTATATATAATACATTACTTCCATTCACTGTCTATTGAAAGCAACCCCTAGAATGGTAGTATGTTTGATGGTTGTAATGATAAAGTTGGTAGCAGGTCAGCCACTAACATCCACATATTTCTAAGCCATTTTTAGTAATGGTTTCATTTCTAAAGGAAAATGTTCACAGGATTACAGCTACATACTTTAGAAGCTATAATTTAATATTGCAAGACAATACAAAACAGCTATAATATTATACTAGGAATATACGACACACCTACTAGTTTTGGGGTCCCCAATGCTTGTCAGATATTAGCAGGAGGGTAGTTGGCCTGCTGGCTTGCTCGCAGGGCCTCTACTGTATGTACCTTGTGTCTGCACCCTCCTCCTTGTGTACTGACTGTAACCCCCACATAGTGTGGAAATATTTGTGGCCCTGCTTCTGTGGCTCTGTTTAAGATATTGTACTGTTGTATTCAGATTCCAAGTAAAGCCAGCAGGACAAATAAACAATGTAATAACGGTGCGATCAAATAATCCCATTAATCCCCAAGGTTGGATCAGCAAGGGTCAAAACTGTTAAACGAACTGTCTTCCAAATGCAGAAGTATTTTTTTGCAATCAAATCTCTTGATGTTCCCATTTCCGTCAGTACAGTCTACTTTCTACTGCTTTCTTCTCTTAGTTTATTTCAAGAGCTATTTCAAATGACAACCACATTGTAAGAAACTGTTGCATCAACCTAGGTGATAATACCTTAGAGTTTCCACAATAGATACCGTTATTGCCTGTGATGGTGACATATTCATCAGTGGTAAATGTAGTGAGATGTAGAACAACAAAAAATTAAAGGGATGGATGTGGTACATGAGACAAAACTAATTCATGCGCACCTTTAAAAAGGTTGATCGAAAGGATGATCGATGTAGACCATGTGCAGGGATTGTTAACAGTGTTTAAAAAGTTTTAGGTGCAAAACACTTTTCATTTAATACTTGCTCACAACAGATTGTTTACTTTGTAGATAACAGACAATGATAACAAGAATAAAAGATACGAAGTGCCTATTAAAAAGTATTTTCCACTTGTTACGAGAAAACCAACCATGGTTGACTATGATGTGATACTTGGGGAAATGCCATTGCATATCAAAGTGATACGGAAGAAAACAAATACCGTTATGTAAGACATGCGTCGTTTTTTTAAGTTGATCTTCGTATGCAATTTATAGCTGTTGTTGTTGCTGCTGCTGTTGTTGTTGTTGTTGCTACTGTTGTTGTTGTTGCTGCTGTTGTTGTTGTTGTTGCTGTTGTTGTTGCTTTAGTTGTTGTTGTTATGTTGCCAATGATAATTGTAATAATATTAAAAATTTGTGACTTTATGGAAACATGCAAGCCAAAGATTTAAGCATACACCATGATCTGTTTGTGGCAACTGGTCATTGAAGACATAACTCGGGATCAGACATAATTCAGGATCACTTGGTTGTGTAGACATCTTTTAATTCAGCAATCTTGGTCTTTGTCCTTTTTTCAGACATTGGCAAGACTAGATAATATCATCATCATATGTCACTTTAATCAAAAAATAAATACACCAGATACAAGGCAAACATGCAGCCACTTTTTAAAACAACTCGATCCCTGGCACCATATAGGTCTACACCATCGACATAGATAAGAGCTTTCCCTAATCCCTTCACTAGCCTGAATATGGGAGACGTATCCCAAAAACGTATTTTTAGAAAAAGCTAATGACACATGACATAATTGAACTCCAATATCAATTATAATGTTTGTTCTTTATTACTCTCTCACTCACTCTCTCTCTCTCTCTCTCTCTCTCTCTCTCTCTCTCTCTCTCTCTNTCTCTCTCTCTCTCTCTCTCTCTCTCTCTCTCTCTGTCTAATTAATCTAATTTATTTGATAAAGATAATAGAGTTTCTTGTATTGACATAACGTCAACGAATACTGTTCGTTCAATCGATTAGGGAATATCAAAAGTTTGCAATTGCCCCATTGAGTGAAGGCGATATTTATTATTTTACATCCTTCGACCGATACGATACGATGCAGTCTGGTTTATTATTGAATGACAATTTGGCGTTGTTTACAAAAGCCTTGATTGCTTGGAATATTCGATAAAAGAAAAATATGGTCTCCTTATTGTACTCGCTGCAAATCCAGGATAATTCTCAATTTTGCAGAACAGAAGAAATTGGAAACGTAAAGATTTACAAAGAGGATACTTAATTTTACATCACAGTACGGTACGTCGTAGTAACAACGTCTTAGTACGGTACGTCGTAGTAACAACGTCTTAGTAACAACGTCTTAGTAACAACTTCTTAGTAACAACGTCTTAGTAACAACGTCTTAGTAACAACGTCTTAGTAACAACGTCTTAGTAACAACGTCGTAGTAACAACGTCTTAGTAACGTCTTAGTAACAACGTCTTAGTAACAACGTCTTAGTAACAACGTCTCAGTAACAACATCTTAGTAACAACGTCTTGACAACTACGTCCATTTAGTTCATTTACAACCATTTAGTACCAGTAAAACCTGAGGAAACTGACTTTTAGTGGCAACAGTTATTAAAAATGCAAGTAACATCACATAATAAATGATAAAAAAATTATCATAATCATGAAAAATACTGCATGATTTTGAAAAGTCAGTTTTTGTTTCAGAATATTGAGATTCTGTACAAGAAGTTGTTTGTTACTGTGGTTATATTTTGTTGTGGCTGGTAACCATTCAACCAACATATAGTGGTAAATATCTCCAAGGCATTTCTTTACTTATGCGTAGGTTTTTGAAGACTCGGCACTCACAGGGGCCTGAAGTACTATCTCAGCGTTTGTCAATAAATTCCTCTAGTTCTTTAATAATCTAAATAGGTCATGGTCGTCATTTCATAGAAATACTTCAGATATTAGGGTTTCCTTAAAAAGGCTGGTCTATGTTTGTTTGTGATTTACTCTGATGGAAAATGAAGCATAATCAAAGCAAACAAGAAGACGTATTTTTATTCATTATTTTGTACATTAATTTATTCAATATTACTTTATTACTTTATTTATCTATTTGTGAATTTGCATTGAAAAATAATTCAACGATCTAAATAGACCTCGACCAATTCTCGGTAACTTTGAGATTATACAGGGAGGTAGAACACACGAAGTCAATAGCATGAAGTTTTACAGTGTCTAGTGGTGGGCAGACAATATATATATATATATATATATATATATATATAAAGAAAAGGAGTGTATTTCAAAAAGAAAAAAAATGATGGAAATTGAAGGAAAACCAGAAAGGGGAATTAGAAAGAAATTATAAGCGAATCAAATTTTATTTTAAAATGTAGATAATCCTGAATTTAGATAGTGTGAGTTTTTAATGGCATGCAGCAAGTATAAATTATGAAGGTATTAATTCTTGTTATTTTTTTAACCTTTTTAGTTGGGACACCTCAATTGGACCCATTCTGTTTGGGGATCAGTTTTTACAACTGTCTACACGATTACCATCGAAATATATTTATGGATTTGGAGAACACGAACGTAGCAATTTTAGACATAGCCTGGACTTTGTGAAGTTTGGAATGTTTTCCCGTGATCAGCCACCAGGGGTAAGAGTGATTGTTAAACTATGTTATTTTTTAAATAGAATGCATGTTTATTACATTGGAAAGCAAAGACACTTCAAATGCATATGCATTCAAATCAGTCTTCCTTATCATCATTCAATGCCATGCAGTTTGGATAACAATGTGATTTTACCTGGTTTGGCCTTTACAATAGAAATGGTGTGTCCAATCACCCTGGACATAAAAGCACATGTGCTGATAATTGAGCTGATTTGGATTTTTTGCAGTCATAATTTTGCACAATCATTACCACGTTCACTGTAATGTGAATGGTCGCATGCTTTAAGAAGCATTAGAGAAAAAAACAACAATGGCTGAAGGAGTATTTTACAAAGAAAAACATAACTGAGGTCATGGTTGAGGTCATGGTTGAGGTTATGGTTGAGGTTATCGTTGAGGTCACGGTTGAGGTTATCGTTGAGGTTATCGTTGAGGTTTGTTTGAGGCTATGGTTGAGGTCACGGTTGAGGTCACGGTTGAGGTCATGGTTAAAAGACCAAAGCTCTACTGCATAGTCATCTTCATCGTTATTTTTCTTGCTGTTGCCTTAGATGGTATTATGAAGATTGAAATCAGCAATAGCCAAGGCTTACCTTCTCACAGGTTACGATTTTTAGGACAGACAAATGGAGCTGGAGTTTTTTGATACACACAAAAACGATGGTGAGGTTAGTANTGTGATTTTACCTGGTTTGGCCTTTACAATAGAAATGGTGTGTCCAATCACCCTGGACATAAAAGCACATGTGCTGATAATTGAGCTGATTTGGATTTTTTGCAGTCATAATTTTGCACAATCATTACCACGTTCACTGTAATGTGAATGGTCGCATGCTTTAAGAAGCATTAGAGAAAAAAACAACAATGGCTGAAGGAGTATTTTACAAAGAAAAACATAACTGAGGTCATGGTTGAGGTCATGGTTGAGGTTATGGTTGAGGTTATCGTTGAGGTCATGGTTAAAAGACCAAAGCTCTACTGCATAGTCATCTTCATCGTTATTTTTCTTGCTGTTGCCTTAGATGGTATTATGAAGATTGAAATCAGTAATAGCCAAGGCTTACCTTCTCACAGGTTACGATTTTTAGGACAGACAAATGGAGCTGGAGTTTTTTGATACACACAAAAACGATGGTGAGGTTAGTAGCTTATATTCTCAAAATTTGCAACATCTTTCTTGGATAGGCCTGAACCTTTCATAATGACAAATGGCTCTCGTGCATAAATGTCACTACCATGGACTGAATTCGAGTGCTAAACGAGGCTAAACACTGCCTCTGAAAGTATCCATGACAACGTGACTTTTGTATGTATTCATATTTTAATTGAGATTCATGGAAGAGAGGGGCATAGTTGACGCAATCTTTGTCCTGTGGCAACTGAAAGAGAAGGCTCTAGAGGACAACAAGGCCCTCTTTTCGGGTTTTGTGGACCTGAAAAAGGCTTTTGAAAAAGTCTCTAGGGAACTGATTTGTTGGTGCCACCGAAAAAGAGGAGTCAGTGGAAAGTTTGTGGGAGTAGTCAGAAGCCTTTGCACATGCAGCGAAACCATGGTAAGAACGGGTGCAGGGGAGACATCCCCTTTTGAAGTCAGGGTCGCATTGCACCAAGGATCAGCCGTGAGCCCTCTGCTGTTTATCGCCATCATGGACATAATCTCAGAGGGAATATGTAGAGGTATTGCACAAGAACTCCTTTTTGCCGACGATTTAGCCATCACAACTAACGAGGAAAGGGAGCTGGAGGAGAGAATGGGGGAGTAGCAAGAAGCTCTGGAGAAGAGGGGCCTAAAAGTGAATGCAAAGAAGACCGAAGTAATGTTATCAAGTCGGCAAGTTGTCGAAGCCCCTAAGATAGGGGATATCCATGGAGAGAAGGTAAAGGCAGTAGATACGTTCAAGTATTTAGGTTCTATCATTAAAAAGAAAGGAGGCTGTGAAGTCAAGGCAAGAATTGGGAGTGCCTGGAGGAAATGGTCTGAGAGGAGGACGGTGGTCTGGGACAAAAAGGTGGGACTCCGTCTCAAGAGCTACTTCTATGAGGCGGCCATCAGGCCTGTTATGCTGTATGGAGTTGAAGCGTGGTCATTGAAGAAAACACAAGAGAGGAAGGTGGAAGCCACAGAGATAAGAATGGCTCGATGGAAGTATCGCTGTGGGAGCAAAGAACAAGTACAGATTTGAGAAGATATGCCAAAGTAGACGAAGTGGAAAGAAAGGCTAAAGAGACTCAGCTGGTTTGGACACCTAATAAGGAGAGAGGAGAAAAGTATTGTGAAGCAAGGAAAAAGCAGTAGAGGGCACCAGGCGTTGAGATGAAAAGACAGAGTGTAGAGTGATATGAACACAGTCGGAACTGAGGAGGACGATGCAAGCAATAGGAGTGTGTGGAGGAAGAAATGCCGAACGGCCTACTCAGCTTGAAGAAGGATCGAAGGAAAAGAAGAATATCTTAATTAAATATAGAGTCAATAAAGGAGTAGATTTTGATTGCAGCCTTTTTATCTAAATATTAGCTTACACCAAGTTAATTGATTTTTTACTTTTTGTTTTTGTGAAATATTGGGAAAAGATAACAAAAGTAAGTAAAAAGGATAGCAGATGCAGACTTTTTTGTTATGTACAGATTACCTGTAAATAACCCCTAAAACGAATCGGTGAAGTAATATTGTAAACTAATGTGGTAAAGTACAATATATTGTATTATTGTATGGTATAGTACCAGCACACTATTATGAAGTATAAACTATTACTGATTGTTCTCGTTGTACTTTTGTGATTGATTGAACTCATTTTTTGCAGTTCTGATCATATAAATATGGTCTTGTTGTAGCCAAATGCTAATCTTTATGGTGTTCACCCGTTCTATATGTGCATGGAAGAAGATGGAAGAGCACATGGAGTTTTACTACTCAACAGTAACGCAATGGGTAGGTTCAATTGAAAAGGATTTGTAGAAATACGTTGGGGGAAGTGGTTTTTTTATAAGTAATTGGGCCATATGACTCTCGAAAAATGTCAAATGTTATACACCTTGGTATAGAACAGGGATGGCTTTCATGGTTGCAGTGGATTTTCATTGACTACCATCATTGGAAGGGAGGTTGAAAGGCAATTTTATGCTCCTGATAATCAGTTTACTTGAATTTTGATACGAACTTTCCACTTTTGGATTTTGATACATATAGCATTCTAACACTTGTTAAATAAGATCTTTTTTTGTCTGTTTGTGGTTTCTCCTCCATCGGGTTCTATTCTATTTTTTATTTGCCATATGCTTGTCCTATCACTGTTCCATGCATGTCGAACCTTTCCCTTCCCTGAGGACGTTTCGCCTGCTACTGTACCAACAGCCCCATCTTTTAGCAGCCTTTACCTTTCAGCACATGACTAACATATATTTTCTTTCTTATAATATTGTACTTACCAAGTACTCCAATATCTTCCCAACCATTCAACTAGGATAATGAGATAGCCATTCAGATCGACCATGTTTCGTCCTCAAAGGACTATAAATGATACTGAATGGCATTGTTACTCTAAGTAACAAACGATGCATTGTAGGGTAGATGTATCGTTACGCTAAAAGATACCTGTAATGTATGGCTATAGATTTATTTATGTTAAAATATACCTTGCCTGATAGCTAGGAAGAGATTTGACAATTTTTGTTCACAGCTTTTCCATGTGTAAAGCATCAGGATCTAGTCCTCTTTTTTATGCGGAATATGTCTATAAAAGAGGTTAATTCTGCACTCTTTTATGTAGCCTTTACTGTTTGTGCGCCTTTTTGCCGCTTTACGACTATTTCATTTCGCAGTGCAACGTCTTGGTGACACTACTGAAATATGAAATGATGCAATTATGATTGCTTTGGAACACCAGATGTAGCAATTCTTTGTTCTCATTGTTTGCAGTGGGTTAAGGTTAGGGTCTGTGTGTAGCCGAATTCAGCCGAGATTAAAAATCTTGTTCCAAAGTGGAAATGTATTCAATGTGATAAAACGTTGTGAAACATCAAATCAGACTTTTAATTTGCACAATTCACTTGAATGATGTTTTCAAAGTAGGTGTTCAACACCACGATAAACGCAGATCTTTAATTTGAATATTTTCAGAGTTACTTGAAGATTTGTTTATATCTTTCTCTGTTTCTTGTAAGTTTCTGACTTAGATCATTTGGATTAGAAACGATTGTTTCCTATTTATGAGACCCCAAACCTTTCCTTTTTTTCTTTTGTTTTTTTTTTCTTTTCACAAACCTTAAGATAGAAAATGGTTGGACAAAAATGTATTTTATAAAATGCATTAGTACCTCTAAAGCAAGCATACTTAGGATACTTAAATAGACCCGTTCTTGTGAAACGCACACATTTCAAAGACGCGTCGGTCAGTGCCTTCGACTTAACTAAATTCCGTTTTGATTTCAACAGAAAAATCGTGTTAAAGAATTATTTATTCTGTTCATCTTATTTTTGCTCGGAATTATGTTGTGGAAGTCGAATTTTTTTACCGTAGATCCTCGGTGCGCGTTATAGTCACTCCGAATGCACTTTTTTTGTTTTAGTGCACATAATCAGATCAACCGCATTTTAATGTACGTAACCAAATTTTGCGCTCTTGTGATTCCAAAGGAACCTGAAGGTGTATAAATCTGCCTTACGGTTACATAGGCTTTGCAAATGGATTTACAAACAGGTAAGGAGTATAGAATGATCTACCTGCATGTTTCCCAGCTAAGAATTGCATAGGTAATGTTAACCTCAGCTCTGGCTTCATTTTTCTTTAGATGTGACTCTGCAGCCGGCGCCTGCACTCACCTACAGAACAACAGGAGGAGTGTTGGATTTCTACTTTTTCCTGGGATCTGGCCCAGAAGATGTTATCCAACAGTATACTGAGGTTTGTATATCGATTGCGATGTTTAATTGATGCAATTGACGTATCCATTCACGTATTCAATTTATCCTGTCGTGAGTCGTAAACTTTTCCCGAGCTCCAAAAAATGTCACTGCTCACAACATGATCGATAGGTTACATCAGTAGTGTTTGTAAACTTTAGTTTTACATAAAGTTTTCCGTTATGTCGTTTTATCCAGGTTTCTACGTTCTTTTTTAATGTTTTATTTTGTTCTTATTATAAGAATTATCCTTTTGGGTCGTCTTCTTGTGCTGTTTTCCTGCCCCTATTGATTACACTGATTCATTTCCATGATTGCATGATTTGCATACAATCAGTAACGCTAAGAGCAATGTTCGCGATAAAAAATAACATTGCTCCCTTTTACCATAGGTTTTCCTGGGTCAATATCTTATTTTTTAATATCAACATTTCAAATTGTAAGAGCAGAATACCTGTTTTTTTCTTGCACAGTATTTTCGACATAATTTTTATTAGCTACTATTGTATCCCTGATTAATCTTTTGGCTTTACAGGATAGATTTAAGACGCTGGTAAAAGGGAGCTCATTTTTGACTGTTGAAACCGCGGCAGTAAGGTGTCTTTTCTTATTTATGTTAGTTTAGAAGAAGACGTGTCACCAGATATTTCTCATTAGCGATGTATTATTTGTGATATTTTTAACATTACCTTCAAGTTAATTGGTCGTCCTGTCATGCCAGCATACTGGGCCTTGGGATTTCAGTTATGTCGCTATGGTTACAACCACATTAACACTGTCAAAGAAACGATTGAACGAAACAAGAAGTATGGCATACCCCAGGTAATGGATTTATTTAAATATTTGTTTTCAGATACGTATTACTTAGGTTGGTTTAATTGGCAGCTTTTGTAATAACTGTTTATGAACATAATCAGCAGCACTTGTGTTATTTTAGAGTATGGACAAACATATTAAAGCCATTTTGCAGAAATTGATATTTTTAGTTCTGGACTTACTGATTGCATCAGAAATTGAATTAATCAAATTACTCCATCTCTCTGTTTACAGTAATCGCTTTTTGATTCCCCATACAGTAGTAATCATTTGTTTTATGGTTTTCCAAAAGCCACAGAAACTGGCTAAGAATCGCTACTTCCTAACGTTAAGTGTGCTCAGTTTGCCGGTTTTTACAACGAATGGCATTCTGAAAGGTTATTTAGTAAAGGATTAAGGTGTGGCGAAAATGCGGTTCACTATGCCATGGTGACATTTCGACCAACAGGGATATATTGGGAATCCAAAAGGTCTGGTTGACCACTAAAAACCACCCCAGGTGACAGCTACGTCATTTGGAAGATGCCAATTCGGTCGCTGATGAGTTTCGCATCCTCAGTACAGTCTATACTTTGTGAATGCTGGAGAACAGTATCTCTCCATTTGGTCGATATCTTGTTTGAAAGCCTGCGGATAAATTCTCAAGCCACCACCTGCCGTAAAAGTTATGCATTTAGCCGCGGATTTCTTTTCTAACTAATCTTCAGTACAGTAGTTCACCAGACAATAGCACATGTCCAAATTATCACAATATGTGTTGGGATATTGGTAAACAGAATTGGCGCCTGCTTTTCCCATCATCTTGAAGAACAAGTTGGAATTCAACATTGCTCTTGATAAGTCATGCTGCATATCAGCGTTCAAAAAATGCTACTCGCCTCTTAAAGTTCACGAATTATTAAATCATGGACTAGCTTGAAAACAGTACAGATTAAAACCCTACCGAGAATTTGTTTACGCTTTTGAAGAAAAAACAACCAGCTAGTGCTAAAGGACTTGAAAAAGCAGTGAAACAAAACAGAGCGTATGAATTATTATCAGCCGAATAATGCCGAAGACTGCTGAAGAACGTGTCAAAATGGGTGTCAGAAATGTAATCAAAGTAAAGGGAGAACCAATAGAATATTGACGTTTTTGAAAATATTGAGGTTTACCCCTGTTTGATTCATGTCCAGGAACGTCTTTGATTGGTGGTATTCTTATCCAATGCCAAGCTTATCCGTTCAGTACTTCGTAAAGAGTTGTCTAATTCAGCATTTTTAGGTTGAACACCTAAACGTTTGCTTTTGACTGTATTATTATTATTGTCATTGCCATAGCCTCTATGAAACACTCTTGTAAATTGCACCCACTTTAAAAGTAACAAATATCGTATATTCGTTTTAATGGAAAATGCTATGTAACCATGCTAGACGTTGTTTGTTGTAACCAAGCTTTTTGCTTAGACCAGATACTAGCGAGGCTACGGGGATAAGTGCTTGAAAGTTGCTTACTCGCAGTGTTTAAATTTGCTGTCATCCAGGCCTTGCTTCTTTAGGTAAAGGCTTGAACCACATCCGGTAACTGGATTGAAAAAGACCAGAAGTCATAACAACATGTATGGAGCCCTCAAGTTCAGAAATTCAAATTTGAATACAAGAAAAAAGCGTTGAAAATTGCAAAAGTTAAGTTAAAAACATCAAAAATCTCCGAATTTGTTATCTTTTAATTTAAAGGAGATAACGATTGATGGGACCTTACAACAATAACAACAACAATAACAATAACAACAACAATAAAAACAACAATAAAAACAACAAAAACAACAACAATAACAATAATAACAATAACAACAATAACAACAACAACAATAACAATAACAACAACAATAACAACAACAATAACAAAAACAACAACAACAACAATAACAATAACAAAAGCAACAATAACAATAACAACAACAATAAAAACAACAACAACAATAACAACAATAACAATAA
>RDPX01000090.1:2312094-2324503 GCA_003991215.1 Morbakka virulenta | reverse complement strand
AGTAGTAGTAGTAGTATTAGTAATATTAGTAGTAGTAGTAGTAGTAGTAATAGTAGTAGTAGTAGTAGTAGTAGTAGTAGTAGTAGTAGTAGTAGTAGTAGTAGTAGTAGTAGT
This sequence comes from Morbakka virulenta, assembly GCA_003991215.1. NCBI lineage: Eukaryota > Metazoa > Cnidaria > Cubozoa > Carybdeida > Carukiidae > Morbakka > Morbakka virulenta. The sequence goes on along the minus strand of RDPX01000090.1, from coordinate 2,324,389 downwards.
AGTAGTAGTAGTAGTAGTAGTAGTAGTAGTAGTAGTAGTAGTAGTAGTAGTAGTAGTAGTAGTAGTAGTAGTAGTAGTAGTAGTAGTAGTAGTAGTAGTAGTAGTAGTAGTAGTAATAGTAGTAGTAGTAGTAGTAGTATCAGTAGTAGTAATAACAGTAATAGGGGTGATGTTGGTGGTGTTAGTGGTGGTAATAGAGATAATAGTGACAGTTGTCATGAAGGATGTCTAATCCTTTTTGCAGACGTAGATATATTTGTTTTCCTATTATTCGTATGTATTCTGTTGTATCATCTGTTTGATAATTAATTCTGATAAAAGCACAAAATACATTTTTAAAGAAAAAAGAAGGATTTTTAAAAATTAAAAAATCGAGGTCAAAAAGATTTATCTGAAACATTGTAAATCCACTTGAAAATATGGCACCAGACAACAAGAAAAAAACAGGATGTCACATGCCTTAATCAAAGTAAGGGAAACTAGCCGGTCATAGAATTAAAAGCATCGGAATGTTAATGGAGGAAAACGTACAAGAAAGCTCAAAATAGAGTAGCATCACACCCTTGGAGGTCAATGTGNTGACAAAAATAATACTGCAATGATCAGTATCTTACTGAGCATATTTTTTTATTCATAAGTGAAACAGACATCACGTGACTGTTCAAACTTCCTTTTCACCCAATTGCATTGACCACTCTATTTGTTTAGGTTTTTCTGTGATTGTAATATTGTTTATTGTGGTCATTTAGGGCTCTTCATTCTTCAACTGGGAAAAGAGGGATTGTGATATCTCGCTCAACATATGTTTCAAGTGGAAGGTATGCAGGACACTGGTTAGGAGACAACACCAGTCGATGGGGAGATATGGCAAAATCAGTGATAGGTACTACTTTTTGTTATACTTGGTCATTATTTATTATCATTTATTTTTACTCATATATTATTATTATTGTCATTATTTTGTTTTTATACTTACTGTGAACACCGGTTATTGTTTAAGTTCCGGGTAGGAGGTACAGGCACATCTCAGCCCTTTCCCGCAGCTCAGAGATGTAGCATTTTTCTTAAAATGTGCACTCTTCCCAGGCGTCCTGCTATCTGTATACTTCCCACGATGTTAGGGGTTTCAAGTAGCTCGTGATAACGTACAGCCTTCTTTGAGAATATGCCCATGCATCCGACTACAATTGGTACCATCTTAACAGAAACGCTGTGAACCCATCCGATTTCGGAGGCAAGGACTTGATATATTTCCATCTTCCAAGCCTCGGAAGTAACTACGTTTTGGTCTACAAGAATTGCGATATCACTGAGTTACCATACGCTTTGCTGTTTGTAAACTACCATTATATCGGGTCGGTTGTTAGACAGTCGCCTGTCTGTGAAAATTGTCATGACCCACAGTATTTTCACTTGGTCGTTCTCAGTTGTTGGTAGAGAATAGTGGTCATACCACTTCTCACAACATTAAATCTCGTGTTGCTGTTTTTTCAGAGTCTCCAATGAACTTTGTATGCTACTTCTCTTTCAATGTTTGGTTTTGGTTACGGTCAAGCTGCAGTATCTCAAGATATTTATATCCGTTTGGATCTTTTTCATTAATCTTTTTCCCAACAAAGTCTCTTTCAGAAATATCTATATCTCCTCCTCTCTTTAACATTATGAGTCCAAACGACATCCTTCTATCTTCAGAGAAACTTTTGATAGTATTAACAAGCGAATCCAGTTGGTCCTTATTACTCGCATACAGCTTTAAGTCGTCCATAAAGAGAAGATGACTATTAATTTTGTAACCGGCCTTTACTCTGCGTAGAATGACTGATGGTGGAATCATAACGACGTCAAATAATAAATCGCGCTGAACTATACCCCTGGTTATATTTAATTCGTTGAGGACATCTCCTTCTGAAGTCAACATTGTTTTCCATTTAAGCTCACTCGTTCTCAGCTTATTCTGAATATTGTTAGAAATTCCAGTCATCTCAAGACATTTCAAGCTTTAGGTATGCAGTACCATATATGCATTACGATAGTGTTTTTAGGACATTGATAGATTGATAGCTTTTCTATTATCAGTAGTATAGTAATATTATTCCTGTAAGGAATATTATCAGGTCCCATGTTGATAACAGAAATTGTATTTTTCTGAAATAATCAACCTGACTAAATAAATAAATAAATAAATAATAATAATAATAATAATAATAATAATAATAATAATAATAATAATAAGAAGAAACTGTTTTCTCAAAGATTCACCTGAGTAGTAAGCAGGCAATGGGGCGATAATTGCATGATGTCATTCCCTAAGTTGGATCTTTCATTATGAGGGTAGATTTTCCTTTTCCAAGGCATCGAGGAAAATTCCCAGAATCTAAGCGTTCTTGTAGTTGACCAGCGATCCGCGTGTGAATTTAAGTAGGGTTTTTGTTCCAGAAACCTTGAAAGTTTTGAGTTGGTCAATTTCCTTTCATAATATTTTATATCATTAGCTGATATATTAACTTCTGTCTGTTTGTCATCCTCTTCTAGTTCTTGCTCTACAGCCTTTAACTATTCTACATTACTATTATGTTCAACATACATTGACTATATCTGCCATATATACCAAGAAATACCGGCATACGGCAGGGGCTAGTCTGATTCATGAGTAGAGGGGACTCTGGCTTTGGCTGGCAACCCCTCTAGTGGTGGTGACACGAATAATTCACTGGGGAAGGTCACCCCTAAAACCAAAGCCTCGTCTAAATTATGATGAATACAAATAATGAACCAGACAACGGCGTTAACGGGACTGGAGGCAGTACTGAAGGTGTCGTGCACGGCAGTGGTGGGATGAGGCGGGCCATCCTCGGTCGTTATCCAGCGCATGCCAATAATAATAACAACAACAATAACAGCAAGATTAAGTGGAGTCCAGAGGATAACCGAATGTTATGGGAGTGCTATGTGGAGAGTGATCCTTCTGTACGAGGGTATATGGAGAGAATGCACAGCCTTTGGTTGGAATTTGGGGGCCGAAATGTAACTGATAAATGCTTGAGATCACAGATCCAAGCCATAGTCAGCACAGATAAGCTCTCTGAGCTAGAGGAAGGTAAAATCGAGGCAAGAGTTAGGGTGAAATGGATGGGGGCGAAAGGAGGTTTAAAGGTGGATAGGACTGGGAAGGAGGAAAGAGTAGTAGCAATACAGAATGGAGGTCACAAGGAGATAGATGTAGAGGAGGGGGCTTCAGGGGAGATTGGTCAAGTTGACGATTACGACAATGGAGAGGAGAGAGGTGGTGTAATTGAGGGCGAAGTCCTGTATGATCTCCCTGAAGTTTACTGTCTTCAGGAAGCTGACCAGCTAGAAAAGGAAAAAAGACAAATTTTACATCGAATGAGAGAGGTCATGAGAATGTCATGCTTTAATACATTACCATCATTGATGACCGTCGCGGGGTCAATGAACAGGTACAAAAAGTACACAGGGTATTAGAGTATGTCATAACTAATGACGTAACTGAAACAAATAAGCTTCTCTATGCAGAGGCATTTGTCGTATGCGAGAGAGTGGCTAAGATGAATAAAAATCATGAAAACCGGGAAAGGAGGAAAGAACCCTTGTGGAAAACATGGATAGAGAGTAACATCAAAAGGTGGAGGAAGGATTTGAGCAAACTAGAGGAATGGTGAAGGGGAAACTACGGACTAAGCCACTCTGAGCATCATGCTATGAACAACAAGTATGATCTTGATAATGCTGGCAACCTCAGTCATTGAGATGCTAAAGTCAAAAATCCACGTGAGTGCCATCAAAGTCAAAAGGTTCCAGGACAACAACTTGCAATATCGTCAAAATAATCTCTTCAAGAACAACCAGAAGCAGCTCAACAGGGAGCTGAATGAAGGGATTAGAAACAATGAAGCTCCTGACCCTGGAGAGGCAAAGGAGTTCTGTAAAGGAATATGGGAGCATGAAGTTTCGCACAACAAAGAAGCTCCCAAATTGATAAGGTCAAAGAAGAAATGAAGAAGAAGAAGAACTGCAGGATGTACAACAACAGGAAAACATCCATATAACAGTGCAAGATGTGAAAGATGCCATAAGGAAGTTGGCTAACTGGAAGTCTCCGGGACCCGATGGTGTCCAGGACTTCTGGTTTAATATATTCTGCCGGTGTACCACAGTGATTGATTGAGGGTCGAACGGTTTTGGTTCAAAAAGATGCCAGCAAAGGGACTGTGGCCAACAACTATAGACCAACAGCTTGTCTTCCACTCATGTGGAAGTTGATGACGTCCGTTTTTGCTGACAAGATATATCAACACCTCAAAAACCAAAGCCTTCTTCCAGATGAACAGAAAAGATGCAGGAAACAATCACGGGGAACGAAAGATCAACTGTTGATAGATTAGATGATTTTAAAGCACTGCATAAAGAAGCAGAGTAACCTAGCTATGGCATTGGTGGACTACAACAACGCCTATGACATGTTCCCTCACTCTTGGCTTCTTGAGACTATGAAAATGACAGGGGTTGCTGAAAACATTTGGAAACTGCTTTGTAATACTACGAAACATTGGTCCACCAAACTATCTTCGAATGGACAGGAGCTAGGCAAGGTGGCAATCAAGTAAGGAATTTTTCAAGGTGACTCGCTTTCGCCTCTCCCATTTGTCATCATCCTAATCCCTTTGTCCATCATACTAAGAAACAGTGAATATGGCTACCGTCATGGCGATGAGGAAGTGGATGATGAGAGTGGCCGTAGAGTTAACCACTTGTTGTTTATGGATGGTCTGAGTATGAACTGAACACTCTCGTCCACACAGTGCAAATTTTTTTTTGATGACATTGGGATGTCGTTTGGTCTGGCCAAGTGTGATATTTTGGTTCTCGAAAGGGGCAATCTGAAGAAGACTGACGGAATCGGACTTCCAAACGGGGAAACTATGAAGGTAGTGGATGAGGAAGGGTACAAGTATCTTTGAGTATATCAGTTGGTAGGAACACTGCATGTGAAGATGAAGGACCTCACACGGACAGAATACTACAGGAGGGTGCAATTACTGGCCAAATCCAAACTGTATGAAGGGAACCTGATTTGTGGCATTAATGCATGGGCAGTCGGAGTCATTCGGTACAGTGGAGGTATTCTGAAATGGGGAAAGAAAGAACTTGAGAAGATGGACACAAGGACCCGAAAGATCCTTACGATGAATGGGGCTTTGCACCCCAGAAGCAGTGTTAAGAGGTTGTACCTGAAGCGAGCTGAAGGTGGAAGAGGTATGTTGAGTGTGAAAGATGTAGTGACTTGTGAAAGGATCAGCCTGGCTGAGTATCTTGAAGGACGTGATGAGTGGTTGCTGAAGGAAGTGAAAAGGCAGGGTATTGTTTAAGGGGGAGAAGGGGCTGAGGACTACAAACGAAGAGTAGAGCAGGAGAGGCGCGAACAGTTCCATGATGCACCCATCCACGGAAACTTCCTTAGAGAAGTTAAGGGGATTGCCCATCCAAAGTCGATCGGTTGGATAAAAAGCGGATACCTAAAAAAGAGAACAAGGCCTTATCTTTGCAGCACAGGAACAAGCTCTGCCAACACGATAAGAGTGAGAGGTGAGAGCCAAAAGGTATCATGAGCAAATCTCTCCTCTGTGCCGCTTGTGTGGATTGAAAGATGAAGATGCCATGCCTGCAGGTGGGTGCAAAGTACTGGCCGAAGGCCAGTATATTGCCAGACACGATCACATTGCACACAGAGTGCACTGGGAGTTGTGCCGAAGGTTTGGAGTGGAGGTAGGCGAGAACTGGTTCGTGCACACCCCAGAGAGTGTGATGGCAGTGGGCGATGGCAATATTGTGCTGTACTGGAACACGGTTTTGTCAACAGATCGCCAAATTAAGCATAACAAGCCAGACATCTCCGTCCATGATAAGCGTGAGAGAACCTGGACGCTCATTGATTTTGTAGTGCCAATGGATGTTGGAGTTGTGATCAAAGAGGGGGAGAAGCGAAAGAGGTATTCAACTCTGCAAGAGGAGCTTGAGCGCATGTACCGAGCCAAAGTAACCATTGTGTCGGTGATAGTTGGAGCCATGGGAACATTACCACCTGCACTATTCGAAGCATTCAAAACTTTGCAGATCCCTAACATCGCTGCAAGTGCTCAGATTTCAGGACTTTTGGGCACCGCATCAATCTTGCGCCGTGTTCTGTCCCTCTGAGGTCCTGGTCCGGACTTGAGACGCAGACATACTTAACCTAGGTTACCTAGTGACGCAGTAGCATAACAAAAAATTATATATATATATAAAAATTTATATATATATAAAAATTTATATATATATATATATATATATACCTTTTGACGTCAACATTGTTTTCAATTTAGGCATACTATTTCTCAGCATATTCTGAATATTGTTAACGGTTCATCCAGTTCTTCGAAAAAACGCTTCTGACTAGTAGAGAAAAGAGCATTCTTTCAATCCTCAAATCGTTTGCTTTTTGTGTCTCCGGACTTGATCCTTTATTTTAACATTTCTACAGTGTGCTTCGAACCTAATTTTTATAGTCTGTCTTAATTGCCCACGGTGAACAAATCGCCTGGATTAGTTTTTCCGCAGAATACATTACGTACATGTTCGGGTTATTTACCTTTTTCCTGACGTAGAGGCCTGTACTTATCAAACTTCTGCCTCCTTCATGCTTCGTAAAGAAAAGTCTGTCCACATCCTGTTATGATAAAATGCACCATTAAACATTGCCATTGGCTTTCTTGCTGTTCTGTCTACCTCATTACACCAAAATAAGATACTGAAGTTATTAAGCCGCACAAAATTAAGCCGCCATTAATTAAGCGGCAACGGCGGAAAACCGCATTTTTGGTGACATTAATTAAACCGCTGTGCGAATGTAAACATTCTGAGAAATTAATTTCATTGACTCTTTCTTTGCGAAAGTCAACAAGATCGTATATAACACCGAAGCAAAATAATGACCGCACGTGTAATTGTCGAAGTAAAGCCAACTGCCCCCTTGAAGGGAAGGGAAGTACTTGGAATTTCGCATAGTCTATAAAACCGAGGTGATAACTGCCTCTGATGTGTTAATTTATTATGGTGCTTCGGAAGGAGAATCCAAGACTCGTTATAATACCCACACGAAATCATTAAAGAGGTATATTAATGACATAGAACTATCAAAATGTATTTGGGACTTAAAAGAAAAATATAAAATATATGTATATATGTATGTACATCTTCATGAGGATCTAAAGTAATTTTTGTCCCCTCCCGTGCTTCCTTTACTGAATTAGTAATCCCGATAAATCGGCATTCCGATCTGATAATTTCATGTCCTTCTACAGTTTTGAAAAAGTCGCAGGCTGTTTTGAGGAATTGAAGATGCAATGGCTTTAACGTGGTCAACTTTAAGTCCACTTTGATGGTCGTAACATCGCGGTTCCAATTTTTGTAAAAATACAAATTACTACACAAATTAAGCCGCCATTTATTAAGCCGCAACAATGCGGCATAATTAATGTAACGTCTTATTTTTGTGTAATAAGGTAAGCTTCAGTTCAGTTCACATCCTTCCCATTCCAGGATTCCTGCCCCGTATCTAAAAATAGCTGCTGCTCATATGTTCGTCGCTGTAATTTTGTTTGTACAATTCTACTTTGATTTAAGAATCAACCTAAGCCTTTTCTTGTATTCCCTTGTAATTTTCTCTTTTATCTCATTTTCTCGACTACCCAGATAAGTGTTACCTTCCTGTTCCACTTCCCATCTTGGAGTTCTATCCTCACACATCTAGCTATTTCCCCTCTCTTCAGGGTGAGAACACCACACTTTCAAATACCAAACTCCACCCCAATGTTTCTACTTAAGATGAGTACCATGTTCACCAGTGAATCTATCCATTCTTAATCCTAACCAAATAACTTTAGAGCATACATGAACAGTAGATGATTTAATTTGTACTCTTCCTTTCCCATTCATAACCTGTATTGACCTTCCTCAAAACTAAGAAAAATGGAATTATACTCAACACAGATGTTAAAGGTGATAAACTCTCACTTTGAATATCCCTCTCGTCCATCACGTCATCATCAAGATCTTTCCAATAATTTGTTAATGTAAGCTTCTACTGACGCATATTTCTTTGCAGGTAGTTTGTCTTTCCCCATTCATAACCTGTATTGACCTTCATAAGAACTACGAAGAGTGGAACAATACTCAACTCAAACAGTGAAGGCAACAAACTGTCACCCGGATGTACCCCCGTCTTTGCATTAACATCACCAAAGTCTTTTCCATTAGATGTTAATGAAAGCTTCCACTGACGCCTCCTTTGTAGGACGTTTCTTACATTCTCGAAAATCCCAAACGTTTCCATACACTCACTAACCCAGCTGTGGGGGAAAAGTCATAAGCTTTTTTATATTCCACCCATGCCATAGCCAGATCAGTTTGTCTTCTCCTACAGCCTCACAATATAGCTGTTTCTAAATAGGTCTATATCTCTTCTGCTATCATTAAACGGGAGGCACTTAATTGTGCGATAGTTTTACCTTTCCCAGGGTCCTTTTGACACAGTACTGCACGACCATATATCATCCTTGTAGGTAAATTATCTTCTCCCATCAATATCTTAATCAGTTGGCAGGCAGTCATCATAAGAAGATTATTAAGGTTTTTGATTCAATAATCTTGAACACCATCTTTCCCTGATGCTTTCAAATTCAGAATCTTTCGACAATGTTTCTGTACATTTTAAACACTCACCATTCCCTGAAGGTGCTGCCCATTATTCTCCTTCTTTAGATCTTTTACCCATCCAGCTTCTCTGTTTTGTTCCTTTTTAGCACTTCAACTGTCACCCCAGAACCTTCTGCATCCCTTAGCATTAGGCACTTCATTTGAACCATTGCCACCTCCGTTCAGTTCTTTGTATATCCTCTTTTGATCAACATGAAAATTCTACGTTCCCATCCAGGTTTGTCTTTTTCCCCATATGTGATTTTCGTTAAGCCTAAAGCTGTCCTGTAACCCACACACCTTCAGCCATGATTAGGTCATTCTTTTGTGTGATGTTGCCAGTTTTCATAAACGTGATTGCTCCATTAACTTTTCAGTTTTGCATCTTTAAATCTTTTTGTCAACTTTTTCAAACCTTATTTCTGCTGTTGTTCTTCCTGTTGCGATTATTTCTTTCAGTTGTACGATAATCAGTTTTTGCTCACGTCAGACACAAAATCGTCGGTTTCAGCTTCATTTATATCAAATCTTATTACATCAACATTATCGACGTCATTATTATCACCCCCTGGCCGTTTCTGGATTCTGTTTCCTCATTCAAAATTTTAACTTGATCCTCGTTCTACAGACTACCAGCCTCGTTCTGTACTTCATCTTGTATTTTCCTTTTAATCATCTCCAACTCAAGTTTTGATGACCTAAAACAATTGTAAGCTTGTAAACAATTTCTTATTTCCAAAGAGGAGGTGATGAAGACTGAATAGAAGTTGGCTCTAATGCTCCTGCTTGAACGGTACACCTAGCTCAGCCACTTATTTTGAACTGATTTATCTCGAAATTTTCAGTTTATGAGAAAATGCGGTGCTGTAGGAGAATCAGAATTCACAGTTTTGCTTGTACCCATTAGCTTTTCGGTTAAACTTGACAAACACTGAATTTTCCACTAAAACACAGACATGTGCTGTTTTTTTCTATCTATCAGCCTCAAGGATGTATGGCCTGTATACCTGGCATCACACCGGCATTTAAAGTCATATTTAACCATACTTCAAATTTGCCAGGCAAGACATCCTTTGTAGACGAAGGAAGAATTTTGCACGATGTAAAAATTACTTTAGATGGGGTACCACGATAATATTCAGAAATTGCCCTTGTAATTTGATTTTCAGATTAAGTAGAAACCAGTCCTATCCAGGGTAGTTTGAGGTATATGTGGCACTTTAGGGGGGAGCTGTTTAAAAGGGTTTTCGAAAATAGATAATTTGTACGAAATTACTTTCTCTAAATCATTCGTTACGGTAACTATTACTCAACAAAATTTTATTAATTTTACCTATTTCTCCCGACAATTTCTCAGAAGTGTAATATATCAGAGTATGGTATAACTTACAATGGTGTTCATTATCCTGATACATGATGTCGTGAAGTACATTGTAGTACATTTTTAGTATAGTGTAACTTTATGTAGTATGATGTAGTTGGTGTGGTTGGATTTTAGGAGTCATATGATTTGAGCTTTGCTTAAAATTAAGTATTTTCCATTGATATAAAATGCAACCATAGGTATTTTCTGCTGATTCATCATTTGGGACTGTTTTGGTTTTTCACAGGGATGATGGATTTTACCCTCTTTGGCATACCATATGTAAGTAATACCTTAATGTCGTAGATATTCATGCATGGATATTAAGTCAACATCACGTGTAGTATTTTGAAAGAGAGAATTGTTGCCCAAAAGACGAATTCCATTTTGATGGTCAAGTGTAGAGGTCGGGGTAACGGCATATTGCACTATTCACCTGTTTTTGTTGCGTGACCTATACTTTCATACACAGATGTTTTGAACCTCATGAAAAATTAAATATCATTTGTTATGTTAATGTGATGACACTGGTGCTCCAAAAATGCTAGTTATATTTAGTTTATATTGTATATACATTTATATATACATATAAAACTCAACCTTTGTGACCCTCTGACAATCAATTTGGATTAAAACCATGCCTGCAACGGTGAGATCAACGGATACGTTTCCTTCCCTTTCCTTTCTTTCTCCCTTTCTTTTCCCTTTCTTTTTCCCATCCTTTTTTCTCCCCTCCCTTTTTCTCCCTTTCTTCCCCTTTCTCTCCCTTTCTCTCCCTTTCTCTCCCTTTCTCTCCCTTTCTCTCCCTACGTCTTCAACACACGAGGACCAAGAAATTTTACTTTGTTTCACTCTGTTTACAATGTTTGTGCCGCATATGTGGCCAGGTCTTCTTTTACAAACTGGGCCACATGACTCACAAGATGCAAGTCGGCAGGTACAACTCCCACTCTTGCTCTACGGAGATTTTCCTGATTTGACAACCGTGTGTGGATATATGCCAGAGTTACATTTTTTTCCTCCATGATTTTCTATCCGAAGCATCTTTTTTAAAGGTTTTCAGGTCCAGTCTACGTGCTTAAGATTGTCTTTGAGTTTATCCTTATACCTCAGGAATGGACGTCTGACACTCCGACTACCCTCCTTCAGTTGACTGTACGCGAGTTGTTTAGGAAGTCGACTATCATCCATGCGAACAAGATGACCTGCCCAACGAAACTGTGACTTCATCAAGAAGGCTTCGATACTTAAAATGTCACACCTAGCAAACCAGTTGGAAACCTTGTCTTTCCATGTTAACCCACATATACTACGAGGGCAACGGTTATGGAATGAGTCCCATTGGGCAATGTGCCTACGGTATGGAGTCCAGGTTTCTGATCCGTACAATAGCATTGAAACTATCACTGCACGATAAACTGAGATTTTAGTCTTTAGGAATAACCCTCGTTCATACCATACTCTTGACCGTAGTTTGCCAAAGGTATCATCTGCCTTTGAAATTTTGTTCGGTATGTCATCATCAAGCGATGCCAATGCATTTACCTTGCCTCCCAGATATGGAAAAGATTTAACGTACTTTAAAGGGTGGCTATCCACAAAGATTTTTTGTGGAGGTTACTCGTATGCCGGTCTTGGAATCTTTGCACCTCCTTTCTGCAAAGGGGTAGGCTTTGGCTGGTAGATGACTTCTGTTTTCTCAACTCTAATCGTCAATCAAAACGCTTTTGCGGCATTTGCAAACTTGTGAACTACTTCTTGCGCTTCTTCGTATGACATGACAACGAGGGCCGCGTCATCTGCGAAAAGAAAGTCAAGAACCAACCATTTTGCTTCTTCTCAGTGTTTTAGCCTTGAATCTTTGATGATTGAAAAGTCCTCCTGTAGTTCTAACCTCAAAATGGACACCTCGTGTGTAGTCTTTAAAGGCATTCTCAAGCATGATTGAGAAAAAGAGGGCAAAGAGCACGGGGGCCATAACACAACCCTGCTTCGTACCAGTTTTTACCTTGATTCAGAAAACTTTCTATCTGCTCTTACACCGGCCTCCATATTCTCATGAAAAGATATTATTACATTCAACATTTTTTCAGGGATACCAATTTTGTTTAAGACCTTCCAAAGTGCATCTCTATTGACACAGTCAAACGCTTTGGTTAAGTCAATAAATACAATAAACAG
>RDPX01000090.1:2267179-2277551 GCA_003991215.1 Morbakka virulenta | reverse complement strand
TGCAGTCCAGCATTGCAAGACATACCCTTGCGCAGACTGGGGAAGTGACCATTTACCTGTCGTCTGCAAATTGAAACTGAAGCTGAAACAGCTAAAGAAAAGGAAGACAGAAACAAAACTGCAGTAAGAAAAATTGATAGAAGATCCAGAAACAAGAAAAAAATTCAACGTAGAAGTCAAGAATCGTTTTGAAAACCTTGAAGATGGAGGTGAGCTTAATTTCTGCTGGAAAAACTTCAAAGAATCGGTAGTCTCAGCAGCAAAGAAGGTCTTATCGGAGAAAGAAAAGCAAACTAAAAAGAAATGCATGACATCAGAGATCTTAGAACTAATGGAAGAAAGACAACAAACAACAGACAGAATAAGCGTGGAATATAGAACACTCGACCATCAAATCAGAATAAAAATGTAGAGAAGCGAAAGAGGAATGGCTCGATGAAGAATGTGAAGACATAGAACAACACAAACAAGAGATCTCACAAAGATATACCAAAAGATCAAAGAAATCAGTGGCTGCATATCTCTAGCTTCCTCTGAATGTATACAATTTAAAGATGGAAAGATCATCATGGTGAAAGAAAAGGTGTTGGAAAGGTGGACAGAGTACATCGATGAACTGTTCAAAGACAACAGGGGAGACAAACCAGCCATAAAAAAGAACATTTATGGCCCTAAAATACTGAAATCTGAACTAAAGTCAGCACTAAAGAAAATGAAAAAGAATAAAGCTGCTGGACCCGACGGGATTGTTACGGAAATGGTGACATCTCTTGAAGACTTCGGCATAGAAAAACTAAGTGATCGATCTGGTAAACAGAGCCTACGACAGTGGAGATTTCTCTGAAAATCTAAATAAATTCATCTTTATCGCACTACCTAAAAAGCCAGGTGTAACAGCTTGTGAATTACATCGTACAATACCTCTGATCAGTCACGTGATCAAACTGATTCTGAAAATCATCATGAACAAGGTCGAAGAAAGATCAGAAGAAAAATTGGGAAGGAACAGTGTTGCGTTATGAAAGATACGGGTACCAGAAACGCCATCTTCATGATTCGAATGTTGGCTGAAAAAGCAATAGAGATCCAGAAGGATCTGTATCTGTGTTTCATAGACTATACGAAGGCATTCGACAAGGTCCAACATGAGAAACTGTTTCAAGACCTCACAGCACTAGATCTAGATGACAAAGATCTTCGCTTCATCCACAACCTTTATTGGGAACAAACTGCGTGTATATGTGTGGATATTGAACTGAGCCAACACGTCAAGATCAAGAGAGGTATAAGACAGGGCTGCATGTTTTCTCCGAACCTATTTAAACTACACGGGGAAAAAATCTTCACAGAACTAGAAGGCTTGGATGGGATTAGTGTTGGTGGTCACAACCTGAATCATCTGAGATTCGCAGATGACTCTACGTTCGTTGCAAACTCTCAGCAAGGACTGCAGGGCCTCTTGAACAAAGTAGTGGATAAAACCAAGAAGAAAGGACTCGAAATAAATCACAAAAAGACAGTGTGTATGGTAGTAAGCAAGAAACAAAGTCCTAGATGCAGATTAGTCATTGGGACTGACCAAATCCAACAGGTGGACAAGTTTAATTGGGAAGCTACATCACCCAGAATGGTAAATTTCACGTCGAAATAAAGTGGAGAATTGGATTAAAAAAGGATGCCTTCGACCGACTAGGAAAAATTTTGGAACACCAGAAAATGTCAATGTCAACAAGAATGAGAATACTGCAGTGCCACGTAACATCTACCTTCCTGTATGGATGTGAATGCTGGACAATATCAGTCGAAATGGAAAAGAAGTTGGAAGCCGCTGAAATGTGGTTCTTGAGAAGGATGTTAAGAATATCGTAGACTGATCATGTAGCAAACGGTGAAGTTTTACGAAGAGCAGGAACGGAAAAGAACCTGTTGAGGACAGTTTGAAGAAGGCAGATAGAATTATTGGGACACGTCATGAGGAAGGAGGGTCTGGAGAACTTGGTACTCACTGGACGTACAGAAGGAAGCAGAGACAGAGAGCGGCAGTGAAGAACATTTTTGGGAAATTTGAGGGAGCATGTAGCGAACAACTGGAGGAATGCAATACAAACAAGTNGGACAATATCAGTCGAAATGGAAAAGAAGTTGGAAGCCGCTGAAATGTGGTTCTTGAGAAGGATGTTAAGAATATCGTAGACTGATCATGTAGCAAACGGTGAAGTTTTACGAAGAGCAGGAACGGAAAAGAACCTGTTGAGGACAGTTTGAAGAAGGCAGATAGAATTATTGGGACACGTCATGAGGAAGGAGGGTCTGGAGAACTTGGTACTCACTGGACGTACAGAAGGAAGCAGAGACAGAGAGCGGTAGCGAAGAACATTTTTGGGAAATTTGAGGGAGCATGTAGCGAACAACTGGAGGAATGCAATACAAACAAGTGAAATTTTACATCTGATAAGGGAAGGGGGTTAATTGGAACATCATGATAGCCAACGTCAACAGACAAGGTACTCAGAAAAAGAAGTTGTTGTTGTTCTTGTTGTTGCTGTTGTTGCCAGCTGTGAAGCCAAAGACCTCCTTCATTCCTCCATTCTTCTCATTATTTTTGTTAATGATGTCATGGAAAAGGTTGTAAGGAAGTCTTTCACTTGAACATAAAATGATGATTTGATTTTTTTAAAAGCAAGGTTAGCCTTCTCAAGGATATTGGCTTCATTTTGCAAATATTGCTTTCAAAGCAATACTGTTTTGAATCCTTCAGTTGGTGACGGTGACAAGCACTTTAACACTCCATTTTGGAGAAGAGAAATTAATCAAGTAAGTTAAATCAACTGTTCAAATCACATATGTTAAACAATTCTGGATGAAGCGTAAAACTGGCTTAATTGTAGGTTTTAACAAATTATTGTTAAGCTGTGAGTAGTCCAATTAAATGGAGTCTATTACTATGGAGGCGAGGGTGGTGTTTCGGTATTTACCGATGTGGTTAATATCGTGTTGTTTCATTAGATAATTGGCCAATAGTTTTATAAGAGAAAGCAATGAACGTTAGACTTAACGTCTTAAGCACTTAGAAGCATGAAAATCGTACTAATAAAGGACTCAAGAAGAGGTTTCCAGACTCGAGAGATGCAAGAATAAAAGCTGTTGCTGTACAATGTTTTACGACAATATTAGATAAATATATAATATAAATATTAGAGCTAATATAATATAAATATTAGAGCTGATTATCAGAGCTGAATAAAAGTCTGGTCACGGAAAAGTACCCAAAGATGGAACTAGAGAAGCAAGCTCTGCTAAACAGTGCCCATGAAAGATGCAGAAAAGTAGACATGGCCAACCTTGATTTTTTAAACGGCTTTAATACAGGACTCTTCCCCAACCCAGCTCTACACAATTTACTGCATAAATTAACAAGTTCTGCAGCTCGGTTTGTAACAAGATTGCTAGCAAAGCATGAGACCCCGTATCTACAGGAAAGGTTAAAACAACTTAGATTTACCCTTCTTTACAAAGTAGTTGAGGGGCTGGTACATGATCTACCGGCTGCCCAATTTCTGACATCACAAAGGGCTGGTTGCATAGTCAGATCAAGAGCACTAGCAGAATTTATTACCAGTAACCACACTGACTATTATAGTTGAAACAATACTTTTTAGCATCAAACTGTCAAAAAAATCCAAAGACAATTCTTCTGCTAGTATCTAATCATTTATTCCATTGTGCTCATTTTTTGCAAAGCTTATATTTGCAATGCTTTGCCCTTAACATTGATTTGTCTGTGGCAAGCATGAAATAATATAAAATAACATCACTTTTTTGTATTTGTATTTACTACTAATATATTACATTAATGTAAAAATTAGTCCAATGTTCCACCTGCCTTTTGCTTTCTGGCCATGTTCCCATGGCTCCAACACTGGCACAATGGTCACTTTGGCTCGGTAGATGCGCTCAAGCTCATCTTGCAGAGTTGAATACCTCTCTCACTTCTCCCCCTCTTTGATCACAACTCCAACATCCATTGGCACTGCAACATCAATGGACATCCAGGTTCACTCACGCTTATCGTGTACGGAGATGTCTGGCTTGTTATGCTTAATTTGGTTATCTGTTGACAAAACCGTGTTCCAATACAGCACAACATTGCCATCGCCCACTGGCATCACATTCTCTGGGGTGTGCTTGAACCAGTTCTCTCCTACCTCCACTCCAAACCTTCGGCACAACTCCCAGTGTACTCTGTGTGCAATTTGATTGTGTCTGGCAATATACTGGCCTTTGGCCAGTAATTTGCACCCAGTTGTAATGTGCATGCATATATATATAAAATTAAGATCAAATTGCATTGTGCAAGTAGCAATCATAATTAAGTATCTTGTAGTTTGCTTTCTTATGTGAAGGCATTACAAGCAATAGGTGGAATCCAGAAGAAAAAAACCCCCAAATTTTTATGGTACTTCAACAGGAAATCTTATCTAGGCCACACTGTAAGTAATATGTTCTTGCAAGTTCAGAAATGTGAATTTTTTTGCAACAAAGATACCATAGGGAATTCAGTCAAACAAGCCATGAAAGTTCAATGAAAAGGAAACAATGCATAGTGATGATAAAATAGTGAATGCTGTAAAGGCAACACGGCTAAGAATATAATGCACAAAAGATATGCCAACAGTGACCCACTACACTAAAAGCAGTACCAATTCTTAGAAGGATAAAAGATGTTTTTATCACCCCATTTAACATGACAGAGGCATGGAGAGAATGTTGTTTTACAAACACACCATCGGTAGGAGAAATTATTAAAGACCCTGCTGAAAGACTACCAGGCTTCCAGAATAACACTAGAAAACAATGGGTCTCCTCAAACCGACTGCTGACAGGCCATGGCAGAACATCAGCCAACATGTACAAATGGCAACTGAAAGATGCTGTATACTGACCACACTGCAGTGGAACCCAGGAGACTGCAAAACACATTGGCCTTCAGTGCCCAACAACCAGACTGGAGGGAGATTCTGACACCGTCCTCAACTGTGATGAGGAATTTGGGAAACTGGCTGAGGAGACATAATGCAGAGATGTAGCCATACAATACTACTACATTAGCCTCCAATTCATTGACATTGTTCATGCCATATCACTCGTCTGTATATCTTTACTTGGCAATGGTTTTAAAAATTTTCAATTTTGTTGATAAATAGATTTTCAAGCTTGTAGATAATTTGAAATTGAAATCTTTTAATGAATGTTCTGCAGTTCATATAAAGCATTTACAGTATTACATGTAATTTTTACCATCGTAAATACACAATCAATAATTCACCATTCTAGGTTTGAAGGCTTCATTTTCACCAACTCCTTGCATTTCACACTTTTTGCAAGTGACTAGGTCAATTACATTTCTTGATTGGCAGTTGATGTTTTATGGGATTTTAAATCTGCATCGTAATTTTGAATTTGAAAAGTAGCTATGCTTGTCAGTTAAGTAAGAAAACAGCCATGACAGCTGTGTAGTATATCTGCTGTCAAATTTATTGATTAATGGACTTGCTAACCATTCTCTTCTGTTTTTACATCCTCTTTTATTCATTACTTAAAAGTCCTTTATTCCACTGGGAAATACTGTCCTAAAGGTGGTATTGTTTTAAAGCATTTGCTTGTTTTTGCTCCACACTTTATAGACATTCAAAAATGTTGGATTTGAAATCAGTGATAAATTTTACTTTATCATTTGCATTGTTACTAGCTTTGATTTGTACTTTAATGTCTCTTTCCTACTGATAGTCACCTTCTTTTCAAGTGCTTTAATATTTTATCAATTTTGTGACCTGATTTAAACAGTTAAGCTTTGTATTCTTAGCATGTCATTTTGAAGTTAGCATCATTTGTCAAATTCAAAGCAGTTTCTTCTTACATGATTGGCTACACCAATTGGAATATTCTCTACTTGATTTTTTGGGTGACATGAAAGGGAGTTTACAAAGTGATGGATATCAGTTTTTGTAGAATACATGTCTGTCTATTAATCTTTATATATAAAATCACCATTTCTTTTTGGCTAACTTTGATAGTGAGTAGATATTTTTTTCTACTATGTTCTTGTTCATTCAAGTTGTTTTGTTATTTACCACAAAGCCCAGAACTTTGAATACTCTGCTTCAGTTTTTTTATTGGAGATGCATTGAAATTATTCTCATCCATTGGACTTGAATTGGACTGAAATTATTTTATGCATATGGCTGTTACTGCATCTTTTATGGTTGCTGGTACTTCTAGTGAGATTGGCAGAGAGTACATATTTGAACTTTAGATGTAAAAGCTTTATCATGTCATGAGTTGTAAGCTTTTTCTAGCTCAAAAAAATCTTACGACTCATGACATGATAAAGCTCTTACATCTATGGCTTCCTCTGAGTCCATAAAGTTCAGAATTTTCAAGATTATTGGAGAAACATATGGAAATGATATTCTTCAGTTAAGTAGCCTGACGATGAGAGAAGTATCCCTCAAAACGTAGCTTAGACAAAGCTTACGACTCATGACATGATAAAGCTCTTACATCTATGGCTTTCTCTGAATCTATAAAGTACAGAATTTTCAAGATTATTGGAGAAACATATGGAAATGATATTCTTCAGTTAAGTAGCCTGACGATGAGAGAAGTATCTCTCAAAACGTAGCTTAGAAAAAGCTTACGACTCATGACATGATAAAGCTCTTACATCTATGGCTTTCTCTGAATCTATAAAGTTCAGAATTTTCAAGAATATTTGAACTTTGTTGCACAACACCCTAAGAACAAGCATAATCAGACACTGTATGTAAATCAAGTGCTTAATTCTCTAGTGGTCTTTGGTAAGTATTAGTGGATTTTAAATCCACTACTAATATATTATTTTAATGTAAAAATTAGTCCAATGTTCCACCTGCCTTTTGCTTTCTGGCAAAAAATAAATGTCCATCTTGTATGACATTCTTTTGTTTTGCATATATAATTGTTATAGTATCAAAAGTGTCTTGACATGTGAGAGGTGAAGGAGTGATTTTGGCTACTATGAAAGCATGAAGAGGTATTATCATTATTACCTGTAACACTTACCATTTTTGAATACTCATTTTTTTACTTACTGATTAGGAGTGCCACCTCAAATACTTAAATTTCTTTGTTTTATACCATTTCTAATCCTTTGTGAAACAGAGCAGAAAACAAATAGTGCTTAAGATATGATGATTAATTCATCTGTGAAGATGTTGATCTGGTATATTTTAAGAATGACATAGCTTGAGAAGCAGGGTAAAAAAATGGGTCTGTTGCTGAGTCTTGTTATACCTACTGATGTACAGCATTGGGCAGGTTGTCCAGGCCAAGTCTACTCATTCTTTCCAAATGCCTCTTTCCATCATTGCTGTCTTGAAGTCTTCTGGTAGCATGCTGGTGTTGCATGAGTTGCTATCTATATATGTGAGATTTGGATGCCTAGTAGATCAATGGCCAAAGAATCAAGTTGCTGATCAATTCATCCTTGCTTCTAAAACAATGACCTGCATACCTTAAACATCTTTTTCAGATGAGTGAGGAAACTGTGGGTATAGTTCCATACAGCTCAGCTTTTTTTGGGTGTTGCCTCCAAGAAACATTCAAGGTTGTGCATAGCATCAGGGTATAGTTTCCACCAACATCTTTTCATGATTTTTTTTGTCAATGTCCAGGTTGCTGATCCATGGAGTAAAATTGATTCAACAAAAGCTCTGAAAAAGTTGCACTTTAGGTTATGGAGCAGTATTGACTTCCATGTAATTTTCATTTTATCAAGGGCAGCCCAAGCTTTCACAATCCTGATTTTAATGTCTTTTTCGATCAATGAGATCTCACTACCAAGGTACACTTACACGTACACTAACATTCTTTAGAGGATTTCCATTTGTGACATTTATTTGGATTTCATTAGGTTGGTTGAAGTTCATTACATTGGTCTTTTTCGGATTTACAAATAACCCAATTGAAGCAGTAGATTATTCAAGTTCAAGATTATTTCATGTAGAATTCTTTCAGCACTTTCATCATTGTCAGAAAGAAGAGCTAAATCATTAGCATAGTCTGCATCAGTTACTTGCTTGGCAGGAAATCTTCTTCCTGCTGAACATCACAGGGTAAAACCAAGGATCTCTTTAGGAATGCCATATGCCCTCAAGATCTCTGGGAGTTTACCCCTGTGGACAGAGTCAAAAGCTTCAGAGAAGGCTACAAACTTATGGCAGTTTGTAGATTTTTTAGATTTTTGCTTTTTCTCCTTCTAGCAATCTTATTATGGTAAGAATTT
Source organism: Morbakka virulenta (assembly GCA_003991215.1). Lineage (NCBI taxonomy): Eukaryota > Metazoa > Cnidaria > Cubozoa > Carybdeida > Carukiidae > Morbakka > Morbakka virulenta. The sequence continues at coordinate 2,269,228 of RDPX01000090.1, read as the reverse complement.
GGCCTTGTGTAGACCTGTTTGGTCTGAACCCATTTTGATTTGGGGAAAGAATTTTCTCCAGTTCTGGTTGGATTCTGTCCCAATGGAGAGTATTGTATATCTTAGCAGCTATCATGTCAGGGTGATACCTCTATAGTTATCTGAAATAGATAGGTCGCCCTTGTTGGGAAAGGGTGAGATGCATTCTTTTGTCCAGTCTGATATTTGATTTTTTTTTGGTTACATTATTACAAAATTCGAGAAGAACAACGTTGAAGTGCCCAGTTTTCCACAATTCAGGTGATATTCCATCAAGACCGGCAGCTTGTTGCTTTTGGTCTTTTTGATTACGTTTTCTAGTTCAGCTGTTGAGAATAGACCCTTTTTGATTGGTAGTTCAAGGTCAATTACTGTTTGTATTTACTTGTCAATGATATTTGGTGCTTTTCCTAAAAGGTTAGAGAAATGCTGTTTTCATTTTTCAAGCCTTCTTTCTTGATTCTGCCCTTTGATTTTTTATTCAGTTGTGCTTTTATGACCACCAATGTTTTTATAATAATAATCATCATCAACATCTTTCTTTATCATCTTCCTGTTTCCATTTGGGGGGTCAGATATCCAATATCCCTCCACCATATAAACAGAATATGAAATTAGTTTGGCAATTGATAATTCATTTAAAAGTTTCCAGGTGCAGAAGGTCTCTCAAAAAGCACAGACAACTCCATAGGAAATTGAAGAAAGAGAAATTTTAATTATTTTATACTTATACTTTTTGGCCCACAAGACTAAATGCCCTCTAGGTAATCCCATCTGAAATTATACCCAAGGAATTTGAGAATCTACCCATACATCTTGGGATTTTTTTTTACTTTTAAGCTAGCCTAGTTTAAAAAATAATTGTAGTGTTCAACTTAAAGCAATTCACTTTTTATGATCTTATGTTGTTTCTACAGATAAAGAAAACAGATTTCATATTAAAGAATCAAATTTTTTTAAAACACTTACAGAAGACTCTTATATGGCTTTAACCCCTTAATTTTAGCCTGGCCAAGAGTATCCACAATGAAGTAGAGCTATTAAGGCATTGTTTGTGGTTAGTATGGACCTCCTACACTGGTTTAATGTTAGCTTCATTAAGACAATGGAAGTTGATATGGGCTGGCATTACCCCGCTACCCTTCTTACTATGAAGAACTTAACAAGGTTTCTGTACAGGAACTCTCCCAAGTTTTAAACACACCCTTGGTAACCACAAGACACTGAGACTATTAATGTATAACTGCAAAGACAAAGAGTACAGAAACAGGCAGAGACAGAGAAAAGAGCTTAAAGGTTTAAGATTAGATTATCACTCTCTGTCCATTTTGAGTCATGCAACACATCAGATGTGTGTGTGTGTGTGTGTGTGTGTGTGTGTGTGACTTGGTTGTCTGAAAAAGAAATCTAGAGAATTTGAAAAGGTTTCTGTTATGAAGAACCCACCTTGCCACCCATTGCACATATTTCTACACTAAATTCTATTTCAGTTACTGACATTGGCTTATTTAACTGTGATCTCAGGTTGCATTCCAGAGGCAATTCATCATCATCATCATCATATTCGGTTTAACGTCCGGTTTACATGCTAGCATGTGTTGGACGATTTCTTGAAATTGACTTCCAAGTTATCCTATCCTTCACTAGGTCTCTGCTGACACCTTTTTGTTTCAGATCCATCCTTATCACTTCCTCCCATGTTTTCTTTGGTCTTCCTCTGCCAGTGGTTCCTGCCACCTTGATTGTTCTGCATCTACTTGTCCAAGCATTCTTGTCCATTCTCTCCACATGACCAAACCAACGAAGCCTCCTATTCTGCATACAGCTGCCAATACTGTCCAGATTCAATCTCCTTCTGAGTTCATTAGAACTGAGCCTGTCCTTTAGACTTACGTTGCACATCCATCTTATCATTCTCATGTCATTCCGCTCCATGCGGCTGACATCTTCAGCTTTCACTGGCCAAGTTTCACTGCCATACATCATTGTGCTACGTACACATGCCTGGTAGACTCTACCTTTGGTAGGTAA
>RDPX01000090.1:2214915-2258986 GCA_003991215.1 Morbakka virulenta | reverse complement strand
TGTTAGGTTATGAGGCATCGATGGCAGTTTTTAGTGAGATTGGGGGCTACATTTGTAAAGAAATCTCTAAAAATTTCAGCATTGGTTTTATCATCAAAGCATACCTTTGTTGCTCAGACAATTTTTGCCTTGTTTCTTCTTGATTTGTCACATAAACCAATGACAATTTGATCACCAATAGCAGTTTCTTCTGCTGAACAGTCATCATGTTCACCTTTGGAGTGGCTTAAATGCTTAGCTGTGTTTAGAACATGGTCACAATATGCTGGAAAGGTTTCATCGACCAAATGAAATGACCAAGTTTTAGGAAAATTGATGTTAAAAGTTTAAAACTCACTAACTTCTTTCTTCATCACAATACTTTGGCATACCTGCTTATGTAGTTACCCTGTTAGGCAGGTATGCCAGGTATGCAAACATTTAACGTTTGCCTTTTTACCTTGTATGTTGTAAAATATGATGCAATGATTATCTGATATCTTAATTTTACTCAGCTGATTTTCCCCCTGGAATTTTAAATTGTAATAAAATTCTCTGAATTTTATCAAATTTAGAATAGATTTTAACTTTTTTGAATAAGAAGACAAGATATTGTTACTCACAACATTTTATTGACAAAATAATCCAAAGAGACAAGAACATAGACAAAACAACAGAATTTTCTGGATGACAACAGAGGAAGCCTGTGTGATGATGTCTTACTCGCCCATTTATATTTTTTAAACAAAAACATACAAAGATTACTAGACACACTAAACTTATTCCCACTGAGCAAGTTAAATCCTGTGTGGAATGGGGACCAGAAAGTGTATGCCAATAGTGAATCATTGTATGTGTAGAACTGAAGAAACTGTGCAGAACTGAAGCTTTAAGTTAATGTAACCTTGGATTTTTTATTTCTTGTTGAGTCATATATCAAAAGCAGCTGAGAGAAAAATTTGGCATCAATGGGCCTGCTGAAAATATTTTAGAAACAGATTGATTATGGGATTAAATAGAATTCAGTACCAAGAATGTGGGGATTTTTTGGTATGTTGGGGCGAGGATATCATTTTGGGTTTAACATTCATTTCTCTTTTTTTCCAGGATATATTATGGCTTCAACAACACCACGTCTGGTTTATTCAGAAGATGTGGTAGAGCATCCAACAAACCGTGATGTCATTGGTGTTGTTCTACAAAATGCATTATCTTCTGATGATGAACTGTCATCATCTGATGAAGAAGAGCAATTGGAGAAGGGACACTGTGTTGTTGCTTGGTACCCAAAGGGTGTGGAAGAAGAAATAGAAGAAAGCAAGGTTTGGACTTTTTTGCAGATTATATTATTGACCCATTATGTGTTAAAGTACATTTTGAAAGGTAGCTAGCAAGTTTTAAAAAAGCTTACACTTGCAAACTATTATATTTTGCTTGGGCTGTAGAATAAAACGAATTTGACACATAACCACCATTCTTTCATTTTCTGGGAACAAAAAAAATTCAGCTGGGACATTTCAAGGCTGCAAATAAATTAAACATCAACCATGGTATAATAATTAAAATCAAAGTTAGTTTCACCATAATATCCCATCAAATAGTATAGCAAAAAGGGCTGGATTACATGGTTCATTTCGGTAAATTTACTTTTCATTTAGTCTCCCAATAAACTGAAGAAATTTCTTTTTCTTACAACATGCATAGCATAACCATTTTTTTATGATACGAAAGTAAACAAACAGATTTCAACTTATGCAACACTCATTTGCAGGTAGTGTTTTTTAATTGATTTTATCACCAAATTTAGTTATTTTTTGTTAATATTCTGCTGGGGGTTTTTTGTGAAACAATGCCTGAAGTAGCTAACAATTTTTTCATGTCTGCAGGATGTGTTACTGACTTAACAATGGCCTCTACATCTCACAGAAGACAGTGCTCAAGTGATCCAAATATATTTTGCTTTATCTGTGGGAGCTTTACTTTGAAGAATCAGAGGTGCAACATTACTGACTTTAAGAGTGTGTATTTGGCTTACTTCAATCTACTGCTTGGAGACCAAGACAAGCATTGGGCTCCTCACAAAGTGTGCAAAACCTGTGTTGAGACCTTGAGATCATGGTCTCAAGAAAAGAATGCAAAACTCAAGTTTGGAGTATCTATGGTTTGGAGAGAATCAAGCAATCATTTAGATGACTGCTATTTCTGCCTTGTTAATGTAAAAAGTTTCAATAAGAAAAACAAGCAATATTTGTAGTACCCAAGTATCCCTTCAGCTATTGGACCAGTTGCCCATAGTGAAGAAATACCTGTACCAATATTTACTGAGCTTCCAAAAATTGATAACACAGATCTCTCCTCACCTGTGATGAAGAAAACACTAAAGATATTTTTCAGCCCTGTGATCAAGATTTTGATAAACCAATTCTGTTTACTCAGCAGGCTTTGAATGATTTGGTTAAAGATCTTTATCTGCCAAAAGAGTCTGCTGAACTGTTGGCTTCAAGACAGCAAGAGAATCAAATGGTGAAACTCTGCATAAGTGTCTCATTTTATTGCAACAGGGAAGCATAACTGCGGAAGTACTTCCATTCAGATGGCCAGCTTGTCTATTGTATTGATGTAGAAGGATTACTTCTCTTTATGGGACTTCCAGCTTATGATTCAAGGGATTGGAGGTTTTTTATTGACAGTTCCAAAAGAAGTATGAAATGTGTTCTGTTACATAATGGAAATAAGTATGGCTTGATACGAATAAGTCATTTTGTAAAACTTAAGAAAGTATATAACGACATCAAGATTGTTCTAGAGAGGCGGCAATATCATGGTCATGGGTGGGTAATTTGTGTGGATTTGAAAATGGTTAACTTTTTTAGTTCAGCAAGGAGGGTACACAAAATATCCCTGTTTCCTGTGTTACTGGGACAGTAGAGCTACAGCAGAGCATTGGGTGAAGAATGAATGGCCACAGCGACAGAGTTTGGCATCTGGCATAAGCATGTCATCAATGATCCTCTAGTGGATAGGAAGAACATTGTCTTTTCTCCCTTGCACATAAAACTTGGATTTATGAAACAGTTCGTCAAAACTCTTGATCACAGTGGTGAATGTTTCAGCTATATATGTTCAACTTTTCCTGGTCTTAGAGAAGAGAAAAAAAGGCTAGTGTATTTGATGGACCCCAAATTAGAACACTTAGGAGAGATACAAACTTTATCACATCCATGAATCAGACAAACAGAGGAGCTTGGAACGCATTTTGTAATGTGGTGCAGAATTTTCTGGGGAATAAGAAAGCAGACAACTATGGAGAGATTGTTGAAGAACTACTGAGCCTGCGAGATCTTGGGTGTAGAATGAGTATCAAGATCCACTATTTACACAGTTATTTGGACAATTTTCCGGAGAATCTTAGGGATGTGAGTGAGGAACAAGGGGAGCGTTTTCATCAGGACATTAAAACAATGGAAGAACGGTATCAAGGCTGGTGGGACTCACGCATGATGACGGATTATTGCTGTAGCTTGATGAGAGACAACCCAAAAGCTGTACATCAGAGATCAGCCAAGAAAAGAAAATTCAGATGACTGCTATTTGATACTGATCTGTGTTCCATATATATATTTATATGTATTATTATATTTTATATTTTTTCCTGCCATTCTATTTGGATTGCTGTACATCGACTAAGTAATATTTGTCTTTCCTTGATTATTAATATACAAAATGTAGTACAAAAAAATCACGTTTTTATTATGAATCCTTCGATAGATTGCTATAGATTGATGAGTAATTTTCATCAAAAATTGGAAAATTGCATAGGTCAAAATTCTGATGTGATAGACAAAAACTTGAGTTCATATTCGTAATCAGCAGCTCAAATTTAGTTAGAATTCGTTTAAAAACCCTTTGCCAGAAAAATCATGTTGACCAGTGTTATATTTCCTTTATTTTATTTCATTTCAGCAGCTATTGAATAGCAAGGAATGAAATGACTATTTTAGAGTAGTCATTTCATTGTGTCCCATGATATGGTCATTTCATTGTGTCCCATGATATGGTCATTTCATTGTGTCCCATGATATGATCATTTCATTGTGTCCCATGATATGATCATTTCATTGTGTCCCATGATATGGTCATTTCATTGTGTCCCATGATATGATCATTTCATTGTGTCCCATGATATGGTCATTTCATTGTGTCCCATGATATGGTCATTTCATTGTGTCCCATGATATGGTCATTTCATTGTGTCCCATAATGTGGTTATTTCATTATATATCATATTATGGAACACTTATACGAACATNAGGAATGAAATGACTATTTTAGAGTAGTCATTTCATTGTGTCCCATGATATGGTCATTTCATTGTGTCCCATGATATGGTCATTTCATTGTGTCCCATGATATGATCATTTCATTGTGTCCCATGATATGATCATTTCATTGTGTCCCATGATATGGTCATTTCATTGTGTCCCATGATATGATCATTTCATTGTGTCCCATGATATGGTCATTTCATTGTGTCCCATGATATGGTCATTTCATTGTGTCCCATGATGTGGTGATTTCATTGTGTCCCATATGATGGGACACTAATACGAACATGATGCACTACTTTCTTAACAGCATTTTCACCAACTAAACACCAACACATTTAAAAGCACTATTACTAAACTTAAAAATTAATTTTTCTGTGTCAAAAAGCTATCAGCGGATGTTTAAATATATAGACATTGAACCAGAGAACCTTTAAGTTAAAATAGGACCATTATTTCTTGTTATTACTTGCAAATTTGTCAACTTTTATTTTAGAATTGTCAAATAGCAAACAGTTTTCATAGAGCTTGATGGACAGCATGAGATCATAGAAGATCTATATTTTACTAAATGCCAGGCTGATTAATTATTAATCACCAGAAATGTCTTGTTGTTTTTACTTAACAGAAAAATAATTTTTTTTTATCCCACAGCTGAAAATAGTGGATCGCTCCTTACTTCCTGGAGATGTTATTCGTTGGATTGATCCAAACAAACCCCAACAGAAAGGGTATATCAAAAGTGTTAGTGTCAAAGTAGACTTAAGAGTAACAGGAACAAATTACATGATATCAAATATTGATTGTTGCAAACTCAAGCCTCTGCAGGTGAGAAGCCTTTGGATATTATGGTAAAATAACTATTTTTAATTTATTCATTTTTTCTTGGTTAATTATTGTGAAAATAATGAGGTTGTAAAGTGTACTTTGATTAAGTACAGCTCATTATGCTACTCGTTTGAATTCAGTTTACTGTGATAAGGTGGATTTTTGTGTGTTTAAGTATATAATAAAGTAGGTAGATCTTACGAAGGCTTGTTTAATGTTTTTTTCCTTTAGTTTTGTAGAATCAAACCGCTATTCTCTCTCCTGACTCATTCTTTTCCTGCGGAGGCTAAACGTAACGCTTGTCACAAGAAGGTTATGATCACTGACGACATCAGCTCCTCTCCAGACCCTTAAGTCCTGTTGTGAATCCCTTCACTTTCTGTTAATCAGGATATGGTCAGTCTTTTTTGCACCACCTGGAGATACTCTTGTTGTCTTATGGGTATCTCGGTGTTGGAATATTGTTCCTCTTATGACCAGATCATTTTCTTGACAGACGTTTCACATACGTTCTCGATTGTTATTAATGACTCCACAACCCTCACTCCCCACGAAACGCTCTCTTCATCTCTTCAAATCCCCAACTTTCTTAACCGACTCCGATAACGAGCAGCATGCCATGCGACTTGACGTCCTCTGTTACACTTGAAGATGTCTGTAGAAAATAGCTTTGTCATTCTACTCCGCATCTTCATTTGGGGCATAACCCACTATTACAGTTAGCTTAGTGTATTTTGAGTTCAGTCTGACCTTTATTAGTCAAGGTGCATTTAGCTTTCACTCTAACAGGGTCTTTTCCATCTTTCTGCTAAAAATAAGGTAGCTCCCTCTGTGTGCTTGTCGTCATGTTTTCCAGAAGACAGAATTGTGTGACCAGACACTAGCCTCATTTTTCCATCTCCTGACCATCTTGATTTACTAATTCCTAAAACGTCTAATCCATACGCAGCGAACTCTTTCATTACCTTGCCCAGCTTTTCTGCCTGAGATAATCTGCTAACATTTCAGCATGCCACTTTTACTCACTTTTTCGGCTTCAGGAAATACACCGTCTGCCTCCCAGCTCCCTGTTGGGTTTGGCTATCATCCATATCTGTCCAGTCTTCTGGCATGCTTCTTTCCTGTTATCTTAAGGTAAAATTTGATTTCTGGTCTTGGTTTCTGTAGCATGATCTTTTCGCGGAGGTAGGGCTGTTGGCTCGACGCGCAACTTTCTTCCTTTGTCAGGGCTTGGGACTAGCAGGAATCTCATAAGAGGCTCCAGACCGAGTTTAAATCACTTAGTAACGTACTTTTACTTTACTTACTTTCTCAGTTTAGCGTCTTCTTTTCCCATAGCAATGGGGTTCGACGGTGTATGAGACTCTTCCACCTTTGTCTATTTATTACGTCTCCCTCTCTGGCACCCACTTGTGTCATATTCTCCTCAACTGTTTTCCTCTAGCTTTTCTTCGGCCGCCCAGGTGGTCACCTTCCTTCTACATTAAGGTTCAAAATTCTCCCAAGGGGGTCCTCCAGATCTCTCCTCCTGACGTGACCATACCCTCGCAGCCTTCTTCTCAGCATTGTTTCCAATGGCTCCACTGCACATCTGTTTGCCACCTCTTTACTACTGATCCTGTCTTGCCAAGGTACTCCTGCCATATAGCGGCACATTCGTCTGTCACAGCTTGTCAGCGCTATCTTCAATCTATCTATCATTGGCCAGCCCTCCGACCCATACAGTAACATCGACCTGATGGATGCTTCATAAATTCGTCCTCTGTTTTTTAACGGCAGGCTTCTGTTCTCTAGAAGGCTGGCAATCTTTCTCCACTTCTGCCATGCAGCACACACTGTCATCCTTACAGCTCGTTCAACTCCTCCCTGAGTGTCCAGTAGGTCACCAAGGTAACAAAACTCCTTCACTTCTTCGACAACCTCTCTGTCTATCTGAATGTTGTTATTGTCTTCCATCTCCTGGCACTGATTCTGACCTTTTCAAGTAGGACATCGGAAGTTCAAATTATCATGTACTCTTTGTAATCCTGAGCATCGCTTGTGTCACCAGTGCTGGCAAGAGATACACAGAATCGAGTTTTGACCAACTTCCCTTCCACATACACCACATGGAAATCTGCCTGACCTGATAACTTCATTTTTCTTTCCTGTCACCATATTCTTTGTCTTTCCAATGTTGACCTTCATTCCTTTTCACATCACTGAGTAAGGTAATCTTAATGTTCTTGACTTAAGATTCATTTTTGTTTCCAGGAATTGTTTACTGGCCTGGTGGTTGTAGATGGCCCTTGGATGGGGATTATCAGAGAAGTGTATTCCGCTGTTGTATTACGATTGAAAAATGGCTCAAGGTAAATTGCTGTATTGTATTTTTATTGCCATACCTTAGATAAAATATTGTGGAGCCGTGGCTTAATGGTTAGTGCAACTGCACAGTACCCAAGAGTTCCGGGTTCGATTCCCCGAGCTGTCGAGGAGAGTTTGGAACTTTGCAAAAAAAAAAGCCATTGGTTGGCGTCAGGAAGGGCATCCGGCCAAGAAATTTCTCACTGCCAAATCAAAGTCCCTCTGAAGGGCACCGTCTGAGCCCCAATTGCTGGGGGAAAATGACGTTAAAAACTAAAAAAAAAAAAGCAACAAAAAAACCTTAGATAAAATCTTACCTAGCACATCGCTAAAATGACCACATCTCTTAGGTACAGGCCACCAATATATGCCCCCATCAATTAGGCACTGATTTCTTACAAATTGAACTATTAAGCACTTCCCTCCAATATGAATTACACATTGACGTAGAGCAGTGATGAAAAACAAATCAAACTCAGTACAACTGTAATTGTTAACTTTATCACTATTAGTCCAGGACACATTAAAATGCTATGTTTGGTAAATGAATATTCATTCTCTTAATTTCGCTAGCGTAAATTTCAACGGTAGACCTCAAAAAGCATGGAGACAAGTTGTAAACGAAGGCCCACGCTTTAGCTATACAACTAGAAGTTGTGCAAAATCGAGTCATTCATTTGCACGTGGAATAATAGAAATGGGGTTTAAAATTGAAAGGGTGGTAATAATGGTGATCATCGTGATGATGATGATAATAATGGCGAATACAATACATCTGATAGTAACATGGAATAGTTTTCATGTCTTTGGCCTAATGGTTTACATTTGGCGAAGATATCTTGGTTATATTTTGTTTTTTGTCAGTCCAGTTCAACTCATCAAGATATCTTATGGTTTTTATGTCAGTCAACCTTCTGTGAGATACCTCTCACATAATTTTGCCCAATGATAAGGGAAGTAGCCCTGAAACACAGCCCAGTGTTTAGCATCTGGCCTGGGCTATAATTTACTGTAGCATTATACTGTGAGATAAAAACTTCGTTGACATAATGCCCTTTCGTTGTTTGTTTGTTTTTTATTTTAATCCAGACATACCAAGTAGGTTTACTGTCAAATAAGTTGAACCTTTAAGACGTAAAAAACTCAGTTACGAATTGGAAATTCTTCATTGCTAACTGTGTGCTTTTGTTACTTAAATAACTGAAAGGCTAGCCATAGTAAGCTAAATTGTAAATGCATTTGTTATTATGATCGTATGAGGTCCACAAATCAGAAGCGCAAGTAAGAAGTTGGCGATCGCGTGATTTCCAACAGAGAATTACACTGTGACTCAACTTGGAAGTTTCTGGAGAAAAAAATTGTTCTTAAGAAAATCAATTCGTCTTCTGACTTAATAATAATTTATCAACCAGGTAAATAGACTTTAGAATAAAATCAACATAGATAATTAACATAGAAAAGTAGGTTAGTGTAGTCACCAACATCCATGTTGATAAAAATAGAGAAGAAAAAACAAGTTGTAGAAAGAAGGAAAAAGAAATTCATGGAATGGAAAAACAAAACCCGGAGAAAAAAGAAGAGGGTAAAGGCTACAAGAGAGATTATGGAGAGTAGAAGAAGGGGAAGAAAGAAGAAACAAGAAAGAGGAGGATAAAAAGAAGAAAAGGAGGAAGCATAAGGAAAGAAAGAAAAAGAATGGGTTTTTGGAAATGGATTGTGCTATCACTCTGTATTTTGGACTGACAGCATCTATATGTAAACTAACGTATTAGATTCATTTTGATAATACCTATTATTTATTATTTATCTATTCAATGTTATCATTTATATGTACGTAGTTTATTGTGTTTACTATATTTTGTAGGTGTGCTGTACGGGGAGAATCAGTGAATGTATTGGTAGATACAACAGACCAAAGAGATGAAGTATGTGATAAATGGCAAACTTACTTAATTTGTCAGGTTTTTTGGTTTGATTGAAAAATGTATATTCATTCCAAAGACTCTATTTCACTCCGTGCTATTTTCTATTTACGTGATATCAGTTCGATTGTAGATTAACGTTTCGTGTTCTCTTTACAGTGATTGTGTGTTATAGTTAAGTGCAAGGGAGTTTATCCTACAATTTTTCCTGGTTTCAGTTTACTGTTGTAGTGTATAATTAGCTCAGGTGACTCAGGTAACCAAAAATAAAGCAATGTAATTAATAAAGCGTTAAAATCTTTTTTTTTTTTTTAATTTAAATTTAGGATTCTCCATTCTACTGTTTTGGGTTTTATCCAGGCCAACATGTCTACGGCCCTGCTAAGGTATTTAAAGAAGCTGAATGGATTTCTGGAACACGACCAATACTTGGTAATAATCAACGAATCAGAGCTGTTGTAGAGGAGGTAAGTGCTGGTGGTAATTTGAAAACGAATCTTTAGTAAAATAAATCTGCACAAACTCCTTCTGTACTGTCCATCTTTGTAAGAATACCATTTTTCTCATTGAGGTCTCCTTGAATTGACTTGTAGTAATCGTTCTATTTGACCTATTACTTAGTACTATAGAAATCCCCCGACCCCCCCACCCCCATCCAACATTACCTTGATTTGGAAATTTTAACCAATAAAAAGTTGATTTTTAATCGCTCATTTTGAGTTCTTTAACAGAAATTCATATTCAAAGTCATATTCAGAGCTCACCATTTGTTGTTGGTGTTAGTTGATGCCATTGTCCAAATTATATACCATTATGTAGCATTTAGTATTGCATCACAAACCATTTCTGAACGTTAGGAACGGTTTTTGAAGGGTTTATGTACTGCCTCAGAAAAAAGTGATTGTTGCACCAACTTTTGTTTTTTTCTTTATTTTTTATCCTAATTTCTGTTATTTTCAATTGTCCTTTTGACTACCAATATCTCATCAAGCTGTCATAGATATCCTTTACTGTTGTAGGCTTCCGTTTCACAACTGAATGTTGATTGGCAAGTATGTGGATATGTTGGTGATTTGGTGGATGAAAGCCCAAGTACACCAAATTACACAGTTGAAGGATCAGATATTGATAGGTAAAAAATGCTTGTTTTCGAAGTTGAGGTTTTGATAAACTACTCTTGGACTGCTTTTCTACGTATCGTTTTATGTATTGCCTTTTAGAAGAATTTGGTAGTGTGAACGACTAAGGTTGACATTGGGAAGTAGCATTAGACTTGCCAATGACCGACCCCACGTTTCAAGTTATTGCGTTTGTGAAAGAAATATGAAAACCAGATGAATTCACAAATGAATAAATGGAAAAATTATTTGAACAAAATAACTTAGGTCTCGGTCTATATCTGGACCCTATCCAAATCCTAACATTATCCTTCAGTATATATATATATATATATATATATATATATATATATATAATTACAGTANTCTTGGACTGCTTTTCTACGTATCGTTTTATGTATTGCCTTTTAGAAGAATTTGGTAGTGTGAACGACTAAGGTTGACATTGGGAAGTAGCATTAGACTTGCCAATGACCGACCCCACGTTTCAAGTTATTGCGTTTGTGAAAGAAATATGAAAACCAGATGAATTCACAAATGAATAAATGGAAAAATTATTTGAACAAAATAATTTAGGTCTCGGTCTATATCTGGACCCTATAAATAATCCAAATCCTAACATTATCCTTCAGTATATATATATATGTAATTACAGTAGATTAAAGAAACCACTCTTCTTTGAACTAGGTTGGCATCTGTATTTATTTCATATTTTGATACTTTCTATAAAGATAAACTAATTGCATACAGAACTCATACAATATTTTTTGTGATTTATGTTATTCATAACGCTTGATTTTGTTTACTGAATTTATATTTCATATACGTACACTTAAAGTCAAACATAAAATCGTTCACTGTGAGTAATTTACAACAATGAACCTTGATTTACTGCACCACGACATTCATGATTTGCTGTTCAGGTTTGGATATTCGCGTCATTTGATTTTCACAAAAATGTTTGAGTAAGTACCTGCCTTGAATTAACGTAAGTTACTCGTTATTGGTATCCGATGATTCCTTAAATATTTAGTACATTGGTATTCGATGATACACGAGGTATTTGACGCATACCTAAGATAATTGATGCATTCTTATCTAATGATACCGGAGATACTTAGTACATTCTTATCTAATGGTATCTGAAATACTTTGTGCATTGGTATATAATAATACTTGAGATATTTAGACAGGGATGGAAATACCTATGCTGTGTTTGTTGCGTTTCTTTCTTTAGTGCTGGAAACCATATTTCTGGAAGGGTGCAGGATATATTGTTGATGTGATTACTGTGCTGTAGGGAATCGATTGTTTCTTTTATTTTTCTTGTTGTTGTGTTAGTTTCCTTGGCTATAATTCTTTTAATTTCCCAGTCAAAGATGTGATCTTGTGTCCAGCAGTGTTCTGCTATTTCATGATTCTTGGGGTCACCCTTTTGAACAGCTCTCTTGTGTTCTTTTTCCCTTTGACCCAACGAACGCTATGATTCGCCAATGCAGGGGCAGAATAGCCCTTTCATTGTGGTCTTTAAACTACATCGCCCTTCTCTTCAAGTGGGACTGGGTCCTTTGGTTTTGACAGAATCTTCCCTAAAGTGGATGTAGTGAAGAAGGAGCATTGAATGTTGTTTTGACGGAGAGTTCGTCTCAGGTGCTCACTGGTGTTCTTCACGTAAGCCAGGCTTGTATGTTTCAGAGGCACCTTATCTTGTTCATTGGTAGGTTCAGTGGTTTTGTGTCAGGCTCTCTGGACATCCTTCGCATGGTATCCATTGGATAAGAGAACCTTCCGAAAGTACCTCTCTTCTTTTCTAAGGTCATATGGGTTGAAAATAATGCATCTTCCTCTTCCAAAGGGAGTGGTGATGACACTATTTCGAGCAGAGACTAGATGCTGTGATGGATTATTGAAGTACTTGAGGTACTGGTCAGTGATTAACCAAAATTTAGAAAACAAAACAGCTATTTTGTATTTTTTTTGCGTATTAAACTATATGTGCAGATTAAAAATTTTCAGGTATTATATTTAAATTTTGTCTACAAATAATACCTGGATTTTTTAAACAAAATTTTGGTTTTCACTGATGTGGCTTGTGCAGGACGGTATTGAAAAATAACTGATCCCTTTGACTGCTGATATTAATTAGGCCCGGAATTAAAATGAATATAAAGTTTTGGGTTGATGCTCTTTGTTGGGTCTACTTTCGCCTAAACTATATGATCGATTAAAGTTTTGACCATTGGAGTGACTTAATAGTTTCATTTGTATCAGCTTATGTCATGTCTGACCCTTATCATCATCACAGGCTAAAACGACTCAATCACTTTAGAGAGGCAAGCATTCAAGTTGGAGACAAAGCCTTTTACACTTTATCGGATGACGATGTTGCTGCTTATTGGCAATATATTAATAAGGGAAAATCCCAGCCCAGTGTGGATGATGATGGAGTCCAGCAGTGTAAAAACGTCACCATGCCAACAGGAAGTGTATCGCATGACCTAAGCCATTTACAATCTAGTGCAATCCCGAATGAAGCAAGTGGATTTTCGGCAGATGGTGCTACGGCAAGTCGTGAACCACAGGCTTCATCAAGTGAAGGATCTGCAGAAGAGGAAGATCGGGACGAACATCGCAGTGCGCCTGCTACACACGTGTCGTCCCGTCGTTCAGAGTCTCGCCATGGGGCGACTTTGGGACCAAGCCGGGGCCACCAAGGTCGCAGAAGACGACATATGCTAAGGCGCAAGCGTAAGAAGCAAATTGTGTTGAAGATAGCAAGTGGTGAAAAAGTCTGTTGTGAAGTATGTCGAACGCGAACACTTGTATCTGTTGTTTGGCAGGATGGAAACGAAGAAAAACTTATTCCTTCTACTGCTGTTATACCAGTGTTGCATCTTGACGAACTCGAATTCTTTCCCGGAGACTTTGTGGTAGACAAAAGAGGTAAGTAGTCCAAATATATCTTGTGCGCAGTGTTTTCTTAAACTCTGCTGAAGTGTCATTTAAATAAAACACAGTTTGTACGGCACTAAAACGACAGAGCAGAAATACGAGAACGAATCAATCATGAGGCAGTGTATTTTCCTACATCGTAAATGCATAGTGAAAAAATAAATTTGAATAAATTGGTCACTTACTACTTAAAACGACTGAATAAATCCCATCTTGAAATGAAAGTATCAAAAGTTTAATTCAAGGAACGCAAAGGGTTAAGGACAAGGAGGGTATATATATATATATATATATATATATATATATATATATATATATATATATATATATATATATATATATATATGAGTATTACGCTCCCTTACGAAAGTTTGGTTGAGTACTCTATCTGAGATTCGGGGACCTGTTGCTTGCGTAATGCGGAGCTCACTGCGCATGCGTAGTTTGAGCACTCTGACAGGATCCCACAGTAACTCTTTAAGCTGTGTTTGCTCCGGCAACATGGCCAAAGAGTTATGTCTCAGAAGCTCTGTGCTGTACTGATGAGCCAACAAAGGGCGAAACAGTACTGTCTTCAGATTGAGTATATATATAGTATAGGGTATACAGTCATTTTATTATCGTGCTTTGAGGTCCATTATTTTACCATTTGTTACCGTATTTTTATGCATAATTCACTTAACCTGAATTTAGAGGCGATTTACAAATAAAACAGCATAAAGTCGTTTGTAAAACCATGCCATTTCTTTGTTTTAAAGCGTTAAAAAGCTTTAAATATCCAGTTGTTATCATCGCTATTTTAAACACAATTTTTCCAGAACAAGGCCTGCCTGCCCTTGATACTTTGTTATTTTATTTACTCAAATATTATTTTCAAGTTTATTTTCTGACATTATGTTCTGGTGTGTTTATTTTACTATTTATTTTATCTGTTTTCCAACTTCCTTTTTAGTTTTGTTTTTCAGAAAATGTTTTAATATCCAAATACATACTAGCTATCTCTTCAATTTTTTTCAAATGTAATTAATTTTCTTGATTACCAATTTGAAAATTTACTGTCACTTTTCCATCAAATATCATCAATTTGATGAATGGATCAAAAGTCTATGCTTTACATATTTTTTATTTCTATTTTCAATTGTAAATGACTTAGATACTGTGTTAACGAACAAAGAATCACTCAGAAATTGTCCTAAGTAGAGCGACTCTACAATGGTTTATTGTATAAATAACTAAAAATAATTGTTATCTTACTTTGAAAAGAAATTGTACTTTTTATCTGAAGTATCTTCATTGCCCATCTTGAATTGGAATGAGTGAAACCGTAACTTACTTTGAATACATATAATTTGATCTGACATTTGTTTGTTGATTTTAATCTTTGTCAAGAGACAGGGATAGAATAATGGGCATAAGAATACCATTAATGGACACCAGGATCAGAGTAGAAAGCACTGTTATAAACCACCCATGTGTACAGCCAGAAGCAACATTGTATGCAAAAGGGGTTCAAAAAGGTTTCTCATATTTTTGACATTAATTTTTTTGAAATTCTACAGCCGATGCTGATGGTAATTTGATTGGCGTCGTCAAGTCTGCCAACAGTCAAGAAAGAATTTGCCAAGTGTATTGGATTGCGAAGCCAGGGTCCATGGATGAACAGAAAGAACGGAGTTTAGAGACTCTAAGTGTCTATGATATTGCAGACCACAGTGACTACAACTTCAGACCAGGGGACTGTGTGGTACAATTAGAGGGTGCTGAACGTACAAAGCAAAAGAATGACCAAGAAAATATTATAGAAAATCCAGGGGTTATAGGTCAGGTCATTCACGTCACCCCTGAGGGTGAAGTACAAGTTATATGGTCTGATGGAAAAATAAGCGCGCTTCCATGCCATCATATCTTTGTTGTTCATCGTGAGGTACGTTACTGAGTTGCTCTTTGAATTTTCTTGTTTTGTTTTTTATGCAATTTGCCCCTAGGTGACTTGTTTTATGCAATATGCCACTTGTGACAGATCTCCAGTCTGGGTGTATAATATGGTATTACTTGAGACAATGCTAATCTGTGTGAAGAAAACTGGAAAGAAATCTCAATTTTTTCTTCCTCAGAGGTTACGTTTTCGTCTGTGTTTGTCCTTTTGTCTGTCTGTTTGTCTGTTTATATGGAAAATAAGTTTAATAGTTTCGAACGGATTTGAATTAAATTGTCAGAAAATGTTGATAGTACCAGAAAAAAAAATTTCATATTTTGATGTTGATCGGCGAAAGGTTAGATGCTCTGGGTTCTTTTTTGGGTGGGTCCAACAGAAAGCACAAAAATAAAAGAAAACAGTAGTAATTTGAAAATATTATCATCTTTGCCAAGTAGGTTGTATTTTTCCCTAAAAATGTTAAAAATAAAATAACATAAACATTCTTTAAATTAATTAGTAGAATAAAACAGCATGTATCCAATGTGCGCGAATGTAAAATTGAACGATAAAAAAAAACATGTTATGTGTATTCGAGAAAATGGCAGTATGTGTTATTGTGTGAAGAAGAAATATTTTGGTGTAAAGAAAGAAGAAAAAAATGAAGTAAACCCCAAGAAAGGGCATTAAATATGTGTGTGTATATATAACCGTATATATAACCGAATCGAAAGTACCATATATATATATCCCACAATAACTTCTTAAGCTGTGCTTGCTCCGGCAACATGGCCTGAGAGTTATGTCTCAGAAACTCTGTGCTGCACTGATGAACCCACAAAGGGCGAAACAGTACTGTCTGTAGCTTGAGTATATATATATATGGTACTTTCGATTCGGTTAACCATATTAGAGTGCTCGATATATAAATGCAGAGCGTTTTATGTATATATATATAGTTTGATCTGCAGACACGTGTTTCGCTGACCCACAGCTCATCAGTTCAGATTGGAACCTCTGAATGTTTGTTTTCCATACAAAGACCCCCATCAATTGCCTTTGCGACAATAATATGGGACATTGGTGGGTATGAACACACTCTTGCCCATTACTAAGTGATGGACCGAAGTGCTTGAACCACCATTAAAGCAGTGAGCGTTGATATATATATATAATAAAAGAGCATGACAAGTTATTGAACAAGGCACGTGATTGTATTTTTATCAATGTAGGGTTACAATATTTACCAAATACTGTAACTGTATTGTGGAGATTTGCAATCTCTAAGTGCTTTTTACTTTGCTGGTTAATTGCGTGATTCATCTATCGCAAGGCCGGGAGCTTCTTCATTGTAGTGGCTATGTATTCTGGGGGTTTTGCAGCCACAGGAGCTGAATAAGTATGAATGTGTGTGCGTATGTAGGGAGTTAGCTGTGTATGTATGTGTCTGTTTCATACTTGGATATATTTATTACAAATTTACCAGTTTTTTTGTTTATATGATTTATTGTAGATTCGTGTGAAAAGAAAGCGTTTATCTTAGTGTGTGTTTGTGTCTCTGTGTAGAGGGGTGGATCAAAGTCACAGCTTTGACCCACTAATGTATTTGTCGTTTCAGATTTCTTTGTTGTTAATGTTGTATTCAGCCAAACAGCATCCTTGAAAAGACTTCCATTTCCTTTAGTTCCACTGCGTTATTTGTTTTCTTCAGTTGTTTTTTACTCATGTCTTTCACCTCTGAATTCATATATTTCATTCATTCCTGCAATTTTTTCTTGGTACTTCATTTTTCATTTGATGTAGAGAATTGAATTATTAATGTTATTTCATATTTTTTTTATTTTGGTTCAGTTTGAATTTTTCCCACCTAAGTCATCTTCTCCTTCTTGTTGTTTGGTGTTTTTTATTCCCCTTACTTTAGTTCCTGATTGCTTTTCATCAGATATAACTTTCTATATCATTTTTAATAAGCCTTAATATAATAGCACTATTTGTAGTTTGCCTTTACTTATCCTATTTAAAAACTATTAAATTACACCGTATTCGTCCTCCATCATAGAAAATTGCAAAGTCTATGATTTTATCGGATTTCATTTCTTTGACCATCACAATCATATCAGGTCATCTAGCTTCAATCACATGGTCAGTCTGGAAGCCACAATATCTTACATTCTCTCATTTTCTTGTACTGATTCTGGTTGATGTTCGTACAACTTTGGCTTTACTTCGATCCGATTTTATCACACACTTCTCGATGGATTCGCTTTGCAACCCAATCATGTCAACCTTTATACTCTTTTTGAGCCAACTTCCTGCATTCACTAGTTATATGGCTATCCGTCTCATTTACCTGCCCACACATTCTGCATTTACTTTCTTCTTGTGTTTTGTCGATCTTTGCTTTAATGATATTGGTGTGTATCGCTTGTGCCTGTGCTGGCATTATTATTGATTCTGTTCCTCTTTTAATTCCTGCATTTCTAAGCCAGCTCCATATATCTTTGTCTGCTTCATTATCTAGCTGCTTTTAGAACCTTTCGTTACTGTTGCTTACATATCTTTCAATTCTAGTTAGTGCGAGGTTTACAAAATCTTCCACCTTCTTATCTTGGGATGTATAGCCTCTCCACATTATTTTTGGGTGTGGTCCCTCGTGCATTGTTAATAGCTTTGTTGATTTCCTAGCTAATTGATGTATCTCTTCCTTCGTCTAGCCCACAAAAGCTGCAGAATATCTCAGCAAAAATAATGCCCAGGTGTTTATCGTATTAATAACATTTTTGATCATTTAGTTTCGTTCTGAATAGTTTTCTGACTCATCTCTTGTACTCATTCCTAACCTTCATTTTTATTTCTTTTTACTTAGTCTGATCTATTTGCAGTATGCTGAGATAATCATACTCTTCACTCTCTTCCAATGATTTCATCTTTCTGCAATCTGGCAACTTTATTCCTTCTAATTTTACAACTTGTCCACTTTTCAATACTACTATGGCGCACTTTTCAATACCAAATTCCGTTTTGGTATCGTTGATGAAGATATGCACTGTCTGGATCAAAGAATCGAATGTTTTCTCTGCTTTGCTTTGCTTTGCAGTTTAAAGACATCCATAACTAACAAATCTTTCATCTTTTCTTTAGAATTAGCAAATTCGTTTCCTTGACTTATTTTTCTTAATATGTGTCTTAATGGGATGGGTATCATTACAAACAATAGAGGAGACAATGAATCTCCTTGGAATATGCCTCTCGAGCTCCACCTAACCAAAAACATTATTTCCATAAGTCAGTTCAACTTTCCAAGATTTCATGCTTTCGTTCACAATTTTTTAAAATTTTTTCATTTCCCCCTAGACTTCCTAGACACTCTAAAATCCATGAGTGGGTAACTAAATCGTACTCCTTTTGATAATCGATCCATATTATTGCTTGATTCTTACTTCTCTTGACCAATTGTAGTAACATTCTGTCAATGTATAGCAAATCTTCAATTCCTGAGGATCCCTTTCTGCACCGCTTTTCCTTTTCTGGGAGTGGAGATCTTTGTTCAAGAAAAGTGTATGTCTCTTCTGCAATTTTGCCAGTGAGGATTTTTCAAGACAATAGTAAATTAGTTATCGATCTTTAATAGCTGGAATAATTTTCGTTTGATCGATCTTTCTGTATCAACACTGTATTACCTTTGTCATTCATTCTGACACTTTCTTCTTGTAAGCAATCTGCAAGGTTCTCCTTTCAAGCTGTTGAGCATTACTCGTAAAGTATTTAAATCAATACCCTTGAACCATATCTGGTATAGTTGCTTTCCAATTTGGCAACTTTTCTAAGAACATTCCTGTTTTTTCCTGCCTTGCTAAATCCCTTTTAAAATAATGCAAACAGCCTGCTTCCTTGTTATGTTCCACCTTATTGCTCCAGATTGAGGACCAGAAGTCCCTTGCTTTCTCCAGGTCAGGTGCTTGGCACTCCTTTTGGTTTTCACCACAGTTGACATTCTGATAAAGTCGTTTCTGGTTACTTTGAAACATTCCATTTTGAAGGTATTGGCTAATTTGATCACTGTACCCCTTAATTTTAGCAGTTTTTACTGCTATTCTCTGCTTAATTTCTTTCCTTGCGACTCCCAGTCCTTTCTGTTTTCGAACAATCACGGAGCTAGCATAACTGAGGTCATTTGTTGAAGTGATATCTGTTGTTACAATCTTGCGTAACACATCATCCGCTGTCTGTGCAGAATTTCTTAGTTTACTTCATTCAATACCTGTCAATGATGGAAGTGTGATTCTGTCTCGTTTCAAAATCTCTTCCGTCTTCTCAGTAATTTTTAACTCTTCTGGTAATACAACATTTTCATCCAACAAATGCAGTTTTCCATTTAACGTGACTCTGTCTTCTGTATGCGTTTGTGCATAAGTATTACCTTGATCATTTGGTATTTCTGTCTCCAGATATTCAATATCACTTATTTCATTAAATTGCTTCCCTTTATCTGTCATTCTTTTTAAAAAATTAATTAATATTAGGCTGTTGTGTGAACAAAAATGGTATATATTTTCTTATACCTTAAAGGAAGAAATTTTCGCGGGAATTTAATTTCGCGAATCGAAAAAAATGGATTTTTCGCGAATTGCCTTTAAATCATTTTTTTCTCGAGAATTTATTTTCGCGATCTCGAAAAAAAACAAAATTTTTAGTCAAGGATAGGAACATTTTTGGATTTGTTGAAATAAAGAAAATCGTTTTTTGACGATGATTTCATTTTCTTTACGCTAAAATCAATCTAAAATATCTTCAAATACATTTCTATTAAAATCCTCTTCCCAATCTGAGTCATCTGATTCCACTCTGTCGTTTGTAAATGATTTGTTACTATGCCGGGAACGATTGATAATCAACTCATCTTAGAAAAGTACAAGAAGCTCGTAATAGAGAAATATACAGAACCGAAAGAGGAGGTGATAATAGGAAGTTTTCTGGAAAATGTCATCGCGCAACCTGGTCCATCTACAGCTCAAAAACAACAAAAATCAAATGTCAACAACCTTGTTAATAACAAAAAAAAGGCTGAGAAGAAAAAACCTGTTGCATCCTATGATATACGAAGCTTATTATCAGAGTCACGACCAAATGTAATCAAAAAGAAAGTAGTTGAAATAGATTTAACCGACTTTTGAAATATGAGTTATTCTCTCTCTGACCCCGCATTCTGATCTTTTCAGCAAATCTGGACTGGCTCAACTTTAGTTAAGGAATTTTTGTTGTTGGGTATGATAAAAACAATATGGATTTTCTTGACAGGAGTTTCAAATTTCCAAATTAGAAAACATTTTTTTCGCGAGGATTTAATTTCGCGAATTTAGAAAATTCAAATTTTTCGCGAGAATTTAATTTCGCGAATTTGCCTGAAATTCGCGAAACTCGCGAAATTTTCTTCCCGCGAAAATTTCTTCCTTTAAGGTACATTATATCAAATTTTTCCTTAGTTAAAGGGGCACATTTTTTTAGTAAACTGAAAAATTTTGTAGGCAGATCTGCAAAATGATTTCTCGGATGATGTCTCATTTTTTCATTAAGGCTTTTATTGTGCCTTCTTTCGTATTAATTTTTCCATCTTTTAGTTTTGAGATTCTTTGTTTTTTATGCCAGGATGACGAAGAAGGTGCAGATGGTTCGTCAGACAGTGACTTTGACAGTGATTCGGATGAATGGGAAACAGCGAGTGATACATCAGAAGATGCAAACATTGAACAACACGTTGATCTCTTGGAAGATATTATTATGCGATCATTAGCCGCATTTGGTAATTCAAACACAAATCAGAATGCAAATCTGCCTCAGGAAACAAACTCTAGCCAAGCACAAGCAAGCGTTGACATTGCTACGCAGCCAAGTGATTCAACAGATGTCACAATGGGTACTTCACAAACGGTATCATCAACCCCTGCTGGCGAGGGTACCGAATCTTTGCGAGACTTAGCAAGTTGTTCAGACACTTCACAGTTAGAAACCTCAGGTAACCTATCATAAAATAGTGGCATAATTATCGTTTACTTAGTAAATCTGTAAAAGGTGGATTTTGTGCCTTATTTTAGATGTTGCCTGAAGTGTTGGCATTTAATACCTTTTTGGCACTCTCTTTCAATCTACATAGTGCCGTAGAGCAGGAATGAAGGAGAAAGAAAGAGCGAGATGGTCTCATATATTCTACTTCCGTTATTATTTGGTGCCAGAAATTATTCCTAGTTTATGAATGACAGCTTTTTTGACTACTTTCAATTGCTTGCTTTGGAAATTATTTACAATTATTTATAAAATCAAACAGTCTAAAGTGATTAACAGATCTAGGCCTACCTTGCATTTAGCGGCATTGCTGGCTGCCCATATTTCACTTTCTTCGTCCCGTCTTTGTAAACAAAAAGGTTTGTACTATATCTTCTGTTATTTTGGTCACATAGGATTGAAGAAGAAACGGGATACAGATTTAGCAAACCTTAACTTTTGTCTTGAATTGAATAACCCAGTAAGATAACCGCCACTTTTCCAGAGAAGTCCGTTTGTGCAATGCGCCCAACTTCCTTTTCTGTGTCACTGTCTATCATCCAAATATCATTCCTATCTTTACCATTCTAATCTCAATCATTCTAATATCCTTCTAATCACTGTCATTCTAATCTTTATCATTCACTGTCATTCGAATATTTTCTACCTTTTCTCTTAAGCAATTTCCTTGGAGAGAAATAGATTGAGTGTAAGGTATGTCATTATGTCACGATGTAGTTGCCTTGCACAGTTCACAAAGTTAAGAAGGCAGCCTAACTTCCTGACTATTTTGGATAAGTTTTGGAAATAACCCTTATCGAATGCCTTATTTAAGTCAGAAAAGATGTAGTACGATTGAACTTGCTGCTCAATACATTATCCTTGCTGGTGCCTGGTATAGGAAACCATTCATTAGCACCTCATGCTTCACTGGCCCCACTATATGCTTGTGGAATGAGTGCTGCACAATTAAAATACTGACTTTAAGTCTTGCCCCATGAGCAGTAAAGCTGCTATTCCATCAATCCACTGTTCTTGAACAGGAGTCTTTCCAGCCCCCCCCTCCCCCCTCCCTTAAAAAATATATTGAAGTGTACGATTGGCAAGGCAACATTGCCTTCTCCAAACCTTAAGAGTTCCACCCGATTTCCACGACGTCCAGGGGCGTAGCCCATATTTCTTTGTTAGATGACCACCTATGCTAATTCAGCGATAGGTCAGTTACATTTCACGAAATATTTCACTTTGATTGGTTTTCAGTGATCATATCTTCAACAACTAAAGGTTTAATGATTTTCCTTTAACGGTTTTTAGTGCAACAACAGGAGATTGTTTTGGATCAAGTTCTTGCCGCACAATATTGTAAATTGCAAATCAGAGAGAGTAACAGCGAAGAGGACAAGAGTTTGCATTTTTTATTTTTGAGTATTAAACGCTTCTTCCCCTTTGTTTAAGATGTGTATCCACCAGCCATGTTTTTTATTCTACACCTCATTGTACACTGTAAATTTGGCTTGTGTCTATCCGTGCCCTTTTGCCTACTGTCCTGTTTATGCAGATTTAGTAAGATGGTCTTGAGAAAAGAATTTTTTTCTTATTCTTGACAGCATCTTCATTGTCAAAAAAGTCAACATTTCACGATTAATTGGCTTATCCTTCTCGAAAGATGACATTCCTTGTTAAATGAGTTAATTCGTTTGTTTGTTTGTTTGTTTGTTTGTATGTTTGTTTGTTTACTCTTTTGTTCCAAGATATTGGAATCTTTTGTAAACAAAACCGGTCTTGGCTGTCAACAACACTGTCTTTTAATTATTTTTTACTTTACTTCGAAATTTAAATAATTTCCTGTTTCTTGTTTTTATCTTAGAGCATTTTACCTTCCGTGAATGTGCACAACAATCACATCGTTTTTATGCAAATCCTATTTCACCAACCAATCCAAGACAATTTTCTGCTGTTATTCGTCGAGAATTAAAACTTCTTCAATCCTCACAAACCTCAGGAATTTATGTATGTGCGTATGAAGATCGTCTGGTAAGAGATCTATTGGATGAATTACTTTTATTCCTCGATATTATTATTCTTTTTTTTATATTTATATTATTATTATTGTTTTCTCTTTGAATTGTTGCGCAAGATCAAATTACCAGTGACCTTAGGTGAGTGAAATAGGAAGTTTATTTTTTGTAAAAAGAGAGAATAAAAATAAAATATTCAGTTTAAAAAATCTATAAATAAATTATAAAAAGGTATAAATATATTATTCAGGACAATTCACGAACATCAAGTACGCAGTGACGCAGTGAATTACAGCACACAAATATATATTTTTAAAAAGGTGAGAAGGTGAAGACGTCAATTTCTAGATAGTGAGCACCCTTCGTAGTACATGCGCTGTGCTATTTAATACTATTTTTTGAATTTCATGAAGGGAATTTTTTTCTTGGAATTTTCTCAAGGTATTCACTAGTCGCTTTCTTTATCAGGCCCAAAGCACCTGTCACTACAGGAACAGTTGTAGTTTTTAGGTGCCACATCTTTTCAATTTCAAGATCCTTATATTTTGCAAGTTTTTCAAACACTTTGGCAAAGGCATTTCTATCTGATGGTATGCTCGTCCACGAGGAGACAGATGTTGTTTTTCCTGTCTTTGATGACAATATTAGTGCGGTTGGCCTGCATCGTGCGATCAGTATGGATTGGGAAGTCCCAGAGAATTGTAAAATTTTGTCCCTCTGTAAAACATTCGGGATGATGTTCATACCACTTAGTGTCACTGTTTATAGAAAAAGTGGTTGCAGATTTTCCAATGCAGGTATTGTCCAACTCTGTCGTGTCTGTTTTTATACTCCCCTGGAGTTAAAATAGAGACTGGGTGGTCAATTGTTTCCACTTTTTGTTCGCAAAATCTACATTTTGGGTCTGCACCATTGTCCAAGACACTTGCCTGATAATTTCTTGTTAATAAGCTTTGATCATGGGTGGCAAGAATAAAGCCTTCCGTTTCCGCTTTCAGTCCAGAGTTTCGGAGCCACTGGTGGGTTGCAATGGTATCTACATCAGCATTATTGACCCAAGCTACGAACTGTCCATGGAGAGACGTTTCTTGCCACTGTGATTCGAGATGTTTTAACCCTAAATTTTTAGCTTTTTTCTTTGCTTCACTGGCAATCTTTGTCGGTGTTGTAAGATTGTCGTTTTCAATTTCAAGATTTAGTTCCCGAGAAAATTTGTGGTATTCTTTGACAACTGAGTGGAGTTTCTTTGAGTTTGCATACACATTCACCAATTGGAGCTTCCAATCGTCAGCATTGTCCAAGTACTGAGAAAGCCCTATAGTGGAAGTTTTATATGAGAGCTCTAACTGTATCAATCCTCTATCTCCTTTTACCCTAGAAACATATTACCGGTCTATATCCGATTTGGGGTGGTGCATCCTGTAACAAGTAAACTGTTTTCTAATTTTGGCGTCTAGTCTTTGGAGGTCACTAAGGTTCCAATTGATGATGTTAAAACTATATGTTACTACTGGTATCGCTAGGGTATTGATTGCTGTTATTCTATTTTTTGAGTTCAATTCTGTTTTCAAGATCGACCGAACTCTGCGTATACACTCTTTTATGATCTTCTCTTTCATTTGTGAGTGTTGTATTCCATCTCCTTCGTTGACTCCTAGGTATTTGTACGTCCCCTCTTGGTCGAGTTCCATGATAACTGTATCGCCATCAAGTTCAATGTTGTTGGTGTTAACTAACTTTCCGCGCTTAAATATGGCTTTTGCACATTTGTCCAACACAAATTCCATTCTTATGTCATTACTAAATGCTTTTACTGTTTTCAACAGTCCTTCAAGTTCTCCATCATTACAAGCATAGTGTTTCAGATCATGTATGTAAAAGAGATTATTTATTCTACTTTCATTGATTTTATATTCATAAGCTGTTTTGTTTAAGATAAAGGTATCAGAGCCATACAAAAAACCAGGGGAGATAGAGAGTCACCCTGAAAAATTCCACTTTTGATTCGCATACCAAGGGAAGATAAAACACCATTAGAGTGAGAAAGAAGAAGATTGGTTTCCCATAGTTTCATAGATGTTTTAAGAAAATTAATAAGGGTAGGGAATAATTTAAACAGTTCAAGACAACGCAATATCCACGAGTGAGGTACACTGTCAAAGGCTTTCTTATAATCGATCCATGTAGTACTCAAGTTTCGATGTTTTGATTTCTCACTTTCCAATACCATTTTATTTATAAGACGTTGGTCTTTGCAGCCATAGGAACCTTTCTTGCAGCCCTTCTGCTTTATCGAAAAGATGTTATTTTCCTCCATGTGTGTATATGTTCTTTCAGATAATATAGATATCAACAACGTATAGGAGGTCGACAAGCAGGTAGACTTGGTAGCTTTTTCGGGATTGGGTGATACATCACTCAGAATATCGCCTTCTAGTTGTCTGAAAAACTGTCTCTGGTTGGTCTTAAAGAGTCTATTCTGTTCATACTGGGCAATACGCACAGTGTACCTTTTAACTTTCACTGCTTTGCTGGATATCCTTTGTTTAATCTCTTCTATTACCACCCTAAATCCCCTGTCGTTGATCTTATTCTTCCTTTCTAAATCTCGCTTCACCGATTCCTTCGCATTGCCCCTGTGCCACTATACCAGCTCTCGATCATGCTAAGGAATTTTCTAAGGATCCTAATGTCTCCTTCGGTCCTCCTTTTCCACATCGGCTTGTGCGCTTTCTTCCTTTCATCTGATATTGCTCCTACTCGTTCACCCACCACTACAGCTCCAGCACGTATCAGACCCATTAACTCTGTGATGTTTTCAGTGCGTACATGCTTGATCACACCATCTACTTTCTTAGTCTCATCTTGAACTTTTCGCCTATCTACATACCGTAGATTCGGCTGGTAAGGCTCAGGATTTAAGATCAGGACCTCTGTTAACCTGGTCAATATGTCCTTCTTCTCATCACCCAATTGGAGAGGTTCTTCAGTGGTCTGGTCTTCACTGTCTACTCTAGGAGTGTCTTGCACTTCACTAGATTGGTTGATCTGGCCATCGTCCTCTTCTCCTGACTCTAGATGCTCACGTCCATCATCCTCAGCAGTATCAATCGATCTTTTAATTTCCTCAATCTCAAATACTCTGAACCACTTCTTTCGCCTTATTGTGCAAATCTGAGTCACCAGTTCGTTTTACGTTCTAATAATATGTAATGTTATAAAAAAAATAATCAACTATCGGGACAACAGAGATTAGCGGAAAGTGGAAGAGCTTGCGCTAACGATATCATCAAGAACGTACCCGTAATTACTAAGCTAGTTAAGCATGGTTAGCACCATAAGTAATCCATTTCACTGCCACTTACATTTTTTTCTGTATAATTACAAACCCCCTTCATTTATACTATGCTCTTGTACTATGATATAATATACTGAACAGGACTGTACGGTAGTATAACAATACCGCCCTTTTTTTCAATAGTTTCAAAGCTGTACTATCTGACATCGGTTTATACTCTCCACCCCACCCCCACCCCACCCCACCTACCTACCCCAAATTACATCGACTGTTTGCTTAATGTTATTACTTT
Source organism: Morbakka virulenta (assembly GCA_003991215.1). Classification (NCBI taxonomy): domain Eukaryota; kingdom Metazoa; phylum Cnidaria; class Cubozoa; order Carybdeida; family Carukiidae; genus Morbakka; species Morbakka virulenta. Next base: position 2,231,954 of record RDPX01000090.1, on the reverse strand, counting down.
TTGTTATTACTTTTGTTCTTTTAGGACCTTTTCAGTATTTTAATTGAAGGTCCACCAGGAACCCCTTATGAAGGGGGATTATTTGCATTTGATCTTCAGTTGGCAGACAACTATCCAAAGTCACCACCATCAGTTTACTACATATCATATTGTAATGGAAGACTGAATCCAAACCTCTACGAAGATGGCAAGGTCTGTGTGAGTCTTCTTGGGACTTGGACAGGGAGAGGAACGGAGACATGGACACCCAAGTCCAATTTATGCCAGGTTGTTTTGTCATTGCAAGGTGAGTACAAAGATCGCTTTCGACTTTGACTGTCAATCACGCATTCAGCTCTGTTGACATTTTTTATTCCATCAGACCAATTCGAGATTCAACAGTGACAGTTCATTGTTCATTCACTTGCCTTTGCTTATTCAAAGATAGAAGTAAATCCTCTCTTTCCTTTCATTGAGTTACATTTCCATATAATGGCCACGGATACAGCCGATTTCTGTCAGAATTAATATCCATTAAATTTAATCTTTTTTTTTCTGTTTTCATTGATTTATATACTTGAGATAATGATATGCGAACATGACATGGTACTAATTTCCTGCAAGTCACATCAATCCAGTAGATTTTTAAAGGTCACTGTTTAATACTTTGCACCTTTAACGAACCCCCAACGTTTTCTATAAAAGACAAGACTCCCATTCACAGATATCAATTCCACGGAGAGTAAAGAGACTAAAATCATCATCGAAATACTGTTATGTTATATTGGGATTAGTATTAGCAAAATACAAGGGTAAGTGCGTTCAGCATTTTTTCCATAATGCTTTTTTAAGGGAAGGTACCGGTTTAGGCATACGTGGTACAAAATAGCGATTGTTACCCAACCGTTGTGAACAGGATAATGATAAAAAGACAGCTAATGTTCACATTATTAATTATGACCTCTGTGTTTGTCTTCTTTCTTTTTTAACGTTACGCTTTTGGTTTTGTTCAATCGTTTGTGTCGTGTTAACCTATTCTCTCCGTCTAACATTTAATAAGTTTTTACACCCATATGTCAACTTTACTTGCCTCCCCCTTTGGGCTTGGTTTTACCTGCCACTTGCCTGCCTTTATCTGCTCCTTGTCTACCCTTGTCTTGTCCTTTAGCTTTTTATGTTGTGAAGGAGTCCAGAAGTCTTCTCCATACAGATGTCAAAGCTCTTCAATAAAGTAACTTCCATGCTTTGATAATTCTATTTTTATTCATGACTGTCTAATGCAGTAACAATTTACTGAGAGTTTATTTATTTATTTGTTTTTCTTGTCAATTTCCCCTTCCTGGCTCAAGGGATGTTAACAAATTAGAAGTTTCATTTCAATTTGAAGTATAATGAACTTAAGGGCGGTTGGTTATATTGAAAATAATGGTAAAAAAATACGATGATATTGTTATTATGATGTTGTAATTGAAAAGATTATTATACTGATAACAAGGATCTTAATTTATTAATTCATGATGGTGAACTTATTGTTTGATTTTGTGGTATGCAGGTCTCATTCTTTGTGAAGAGCCGTATTACAATGAAGCAGGCTACGAAAAACATAAAGGTACGGATGAAGGACAAGAAAACAGTCGTATGTACAATGAGATGGTTTTGATCAGACTCCTTCAAAGCATTGAAGGCATGTTGAAAAATCCACCAGCTGCTTTTCAAGATCAGGTGTATCGTCATTTTCGCCAAAATTTACCCAGGTAAGATATGAGTATCTCATATCTAGTGCCAGTGACCTGCATAACATGGGTTTTTGAAGGGCTTTCTAACAGAAATTCCACTTTCCTGAGATCTTCATCGCCCATAGCATTGAACCGTGCCCTCAATCGCCCCCCTCCCCTAACTTGCCACCATAGGCATTGTACACAAGTACCGTGTGCCAACCATTCGAAAAATCCACTTCCCAGTTTTACCTTTGTGTAAGATGCTCTGAAAAAGGAATTTCTTTGCAAGAGGATTCCTTCAGAGTATCCCTTTTAAAAAGATTCTTTTTGAAGAGGGTGCCATCCAATGAGGTTTCCATTCAAAAGATATTCTTTCTAAAGAGGACCCTCTTAAGACACTGCGTTCAGAAAGTAATTTCTACAAAAGAGTATTTTTTGCAAAAGGTTTTCACAGAACAATGCATCATCTAGGTGCAGGGGCTTGATAATTAGGACCATATTTTATTCAGTGAACATAAAAATTCATAAATCGCTCTTTTTGGTTGTAAATCCAGGCAAATGAAATATATCATTGTACAGCCAGACATGATTTTTGCATCATTCACCAATATACTTGGGTGACTTGCGATCGTTGGCACTGTTGAGTTTTCAACATTTTAGGCACCACGACAAAAGTGCTGCATCAGTCGCATGAGTGTCGGCGAGACATTGCTGTCGACAGCAGTTACTACAGAAACAATCGACTCGATAACATGACGTCACAGTTGTAAAAAGACTTAACAAAGCCTAGCACTGCTGTACCACAGCCTGAACTCTGTAGCTCCATCAGGCGAGTTGCAAGAACAAAATTTAAGCATTGGGCTTCGATACAGACAAATATGTTGTCAGCTTGTTTGCTGTCAGAATCAAAGGCCCACGTAACTATGAGTATTTTACAGTACCATCCACTGAAAGACACCCGTTACTGTAGTAGTTCAATTACAACTGGCGTATAGGGGTCTCTCTTTTGCCCTTTAATTAAATCTTATTCTGTGTAGTGTGATTTATGAATCTGACTGAGCCACAAACAAGCCGTCGTAATTTACTATCAAAGCAGATCTAGATCCAACAATTTAAACTAAAATAGAAATATTAATTATCTAGTATTTAATTTTCCAATTCCTTTCTAGCACCAATATTTGTATTTCTTACCTGATTGATTCCTTGTTTATCTTGCATTGCTTTCATTTCGCCAATTTCGTGAATCTGTTGTTTCGCTCATTGATGTCCTTTTTGTTTTCACACCAGGCTTATCGAAAAATTTAGGACTTGGGTAAAAGTCTATGGACCAAATGGATCCTGTGCGGCCTCTTCAAATACGGACGTCGAGTTTCCCCTCTTTCCACTTTCCCATGGTTTTTGTTTAACACTTGAAAGAACGTTAGATAGGCTGGAATCCGTCATGAAACAATTTCTTTCTTGAACAGTTTCACATTACTTGTGTCCAAGAAGTACCCTGACTGAGCCTTGGTTCGCACTGGTACACCATTAGTCGAAATTAGAATTCCGAATGTCATTTTATATTTCAAAAATTAATGGATGCAGCAAGTACACCTTCTAAGGACGTAGATAGCCGTGGCGTTTCACAGCTGTTTTGTGTTGGTGGAATGGTGTGCATTATTAAAATTACTTCATTTTTCATTGGTCGATCGGTGTGCCTCCCGCCAAGATAAATTTCGTATGCATATCTCTTGTTGTGTTCCCACTCTTCCAATTTTAGTTGTCTACGTTATTTGAATTTCGTCATTTCCCTTTTCATTTTTGTGGTGGTGGAGATAGTTTAGGGTTTCATCTTTTATTCTTTATTTGCTGTACGCTCAAGTAAACATGTGACTGGGTCAGTTTCCTTCAGAGCACAGTTTTGATTCTAAAAGCAAAGTCAATATCCTAGATATTTGTGTCCAATCTGTCTTCATTAGTGAGAAAAAATACCAGTTGTGTTTTGATGTGCATAACAGAGATAAAAGCAGCTACAGAATCATCACCTGTTTAAGGCTGACTTGACGTTATTAAAGAAAAACAATTTATTTTGGTTGCATTAACAAATATTGTTGCACCTTAGACCCCCAAAGATATTTCCATTTGGGTAAAATATATCAACATCCACCATATGAAATATGAAAAGCATTATATAACAATAGATTTTTGTTATTTTCCTTACTTAGTTTTCGATCTTTTTTGTTTGTATATCTGCACTTTAAAATACTATTTTTCTTTCATACACTGGAGCATGACAGTCAGAATAATAACTTGGTAAATCTTGCTATTTCTTCTCGCGAATGTAGCCAGATTTGCAACAAATAAATGAAAGGCGTTGTAAAGCAATAACCAAAAACTAATAATGGTTTCACTGTGCGATGTATTTTTATATTTATTAATTGTTTTAAGGCTGGTGTCCTGAAGGGAGGTGGCGAAAGACAATAAGAATTTAACAGCAATGCGTTTTTGTCTGTCAGTCTATCCTTTACGTCCTTTTCCGCCCGCTTACAATCTACAGGATTGAATTACCTAAGATGGGCCTTATCAGTTTGGATCGGCTTATAATTTATGCAACAAATATTACCACAGAACACGGGCTTACCCTGGGATTACTCTGCAGCGCTTGAAGGCCCTTTATGTTTACATTAGAGCCAAATCCATTTCCGAACTTGTTTTAATGGCTACCAATGTTAACAATAGCTGGAGCTTTAAAAAAGGAAAAAGACCCGAGGAGGAACAGCACACTCTTTATTCCTGATAATCACATTGCGTGAAAACTTATTATGCATCTGTACTCGAACAAACAAAACAAGTAAATTTTCTATCCAATACAAACCATGATCACGTGTACTCGTGCCTTCTATCATTTTGCATGCACCAAAGATTAGTATCCAGTGCTGGACGTGAGAATAAAATGCGGCCTGTAGGTACATGGTTCTACCATCATAAATACACATCGAGAAAGAAAATGCTGATGAAAAAGAAGACAACAAAGTGGAGGAGAAGCAAGAGAAGCAACAAGCAACTCAAAAGCAAATAACAAATTCTAACACTAAACCTTTTCTTTCTCTTTAAGATCCAACCAGTCTTTAAAGAAAATAAAGAGTTCATTTGCCATAATCAAGTTGTTGAAACATGTCGGTTGAGAGAAGAGAATACCTTCTTCATAAGAGTGCACACGAAAGGACAATAAATATGTATCAAAGTAGGTAATTACAATTTCATATTAATCAGCATGGCTACATAACATGAGATACACAGCTAAAATAAACAAAAACAACAAATATACGTAGGTCGTGCATTCCACTCCTAAAACAAGTGAAACCAGTCCGTTTTGGCAATATTCTAAAAAAACTAGAAAACCAGAATGCAAAAATGTATATATATAAATATATAGTATATTTATATATATATACATATAAACATTTCAAATCAACTTAATGAATTCTGTTCTCAGCTGGTCTTGAATTAAATAAACCATGTTTAGTATTATCAAGTTGTCATGTACTTTTCTCTCCCAACAATCGAAAAATACCCAGCGAGCCCACCTTTTTACCTTGTTTTGCATTGCAAACAAGTCGATATAACAGTGAAAAGTTTTTGTTCAATTTTCCCATCTGAAACACCAGACCCTGACGAAAAAAACTGTAATTGTATTTGGAAACAAACCTCACAAAATGGGCAGAAATATGTTACACCAGTATTCTATTGTTTTGAGTTAGTTTTCGTGAAAATCTTAAATTAACGGGTTAACTACAGATCAAAGAATAAACCGGATCCTGTTCAAAATCGTTTCCTATAATTCAGTTAAGACTGCACATTGGTGAAAATCCATACAAAATCCAACTTCTTATCGGGGTCTTAACATCATCACTACAAATTGCAGTCATATCTTAAGTAAAATAGATCAAATGCCATACGAGTCCCTCTTAGTCTACCAGGCTTCCTGTGGTAACTAGCAAGTCAATCCATCAGTAGCATTCCTCACAATGAATTTTTCTTGATTGATTTTACTGTCATATTTTGGTACTATTAACACTTCTCGACATATTCTTGGAAGGATGCCCAAATGGAATTCTGAAGATCTCCATGGCTGACTGCTGCATCCATTAATTCTGTGGTGCGAATTTCTGTGCCTGTGCCTTGACTCTTTTATCATACTCTTGTCGGTTTTGGCTAAAAAAATAATGATAACGATCAGATCTAAAAGATTAAAACCACTAAAAACTTTGACTTATAAAATTTGCGAGTAAACAGGATAAATTCGCCAGGGCCTGGGTCCCAAGTACCTCAAAGCTAAACGATACCTGGTATGTCATGTTATGCATTGTGATTGATCAATAAATGAAAAGAAAGATTGATAAAATTTGTGGTGCGTGGAAAAGGGTAAGAAAATTGGGAAGATCTGAGGAAAAGGAGAAAAAGTAAGAAAGATACGAAAAAACAAAAACGGAGAGCAAAGGGGAAAAACGGGGAAAGAAAGAGATACAAGAGATAAAAATGGGTATGGAAGAAAAGTGAGAAGCGGAAGAGGAGAAGCGGGAAAGGAAAGATTTGAAAAGGGAGAAACACGGAGGAAGAAAATGAAAGAGGCAGAAATAAAGCAAAGGGGTACAAGGGGAAGAAAAGAAAGAGGGAATTGACGGAATTGCTGGCTCTACCTTAATATCTTGTTCTCGTCGTTTTTCGTTTTTCTTACCTCGGACGTCGCTCGTGACCACTTTGTTACGCAAATATGCGGAAACCAAATGTAGGAAACCCCAAAACAGTACACGCCCCCTCTCCCAAGTACACGAACTCCTTCTTCACATTCTTTTTAAAGAAAACAAGCAAACCGAATAACAGGGAAATTAAAAAAACATGTGCGTCCCTTAAAAAATCACCAAAACAAATAATAACGAGGGTGAACAAAAAGAACATCATTTAACGGCGCCAAAATTAAAAATAAAATTAAAGAACAAAATGCACAAAAAGGAGTAATGAGGAAAGACATACCAGTAAATTGTATATGCTTCAGCTTGTGCTGGGTCTCGAATATTTGGATCATTTAGAAGATCTTGAATTCCAAGAAGAATTTGTTTGATGGTAACTGCTGGTCGCCAGTCTTTTTCTTCATCCAATAAAGAAAGGCATACTGTACCCGAAGGGTAAACATTTGGGTGGAATATTGGTGGGTCAAATTTACCTAGAAAGGGAAAGAAAAAACTGTCAGATTTCAATCTTTAAAAAGTGTATACGATAATAACCCCTGACGTTCTTCCTATTTTAATGGTTAAGAGCAAGGGATAAACACAAAAGGTGTATCGAAATGTAAAGGAAAGCACTCGGAAGCCAAATAAGTTTATAATCTGGTCATCCTGAGGCCAGAACCATATTCATTGAAAGATCTATTACGAGGAGTAACAGATGTAAAGGAATGAAGATATGGTGAGAAGCGTAAAACTTTTTTGTAAGAGCAGGTATCAATACGGTTAACACTAATGCTGTGTGCTCCTGCTACAGTTAGACGATAAACTGTTAAAAGTTGCAATGATTTAAGCAACGGGGTTTGCCACGCTAGTTTTGTATTCAACATTTAAGGTCCTTGGATGTGCAATCTAAATGTGTCTAAATTTTTCCTAACCTTGAACTTCTGACAATTCCTGATTTCCATTATTTTACAAATTTCAAAATAAACACTATTAAGTATTCACACACAAACATATTCAAAAAAGACCACTGAACAGCTTTTTTTGACAAACAAATAGTTTTTCAAAGAAGAGCATATTGAAACGATGACATCAGAATCTTCGTACTCCAGGGTAGAGTTAAACCAACGCTGCAAAAGCGTCGTGAATCACAGGTAAGCCTATCAAAACCTTTCTACTTGTGAGTACGAGTCTGTCAGGCCTTGGTACAGAGTGATGTACGAATGATACACAAAATATGGTGTCTTCAAGGAACATCGGAGACAACCATCTGAGAAACAGTTGACCATCCAAGTATTTCTAATATCCTTAAAGCCAATGTTCTAATGAGGTTTTCGTCCTGGTAGCAGCTCAGTTTATTGGATCTCGTGTAACTCACCTCTTTCAATGTCTTCATCCTCAGGCACTTGTTTATCCAAGTTGTAATAAATTTTCCTATGGAAGTAGTAGGTAGTTTCCCAAAGATCGATTATGCAACCCTTTGACTTCTGAAGCCCTTCCTCCATCATACACCACGAACTCATTTCTCAGCCTAACCTTTTTCTATCTTCTACCTTTGCGGATAGGGGGAAATCCTCTTAGTAGAAGTAAGCTGCAAATAACCAATGATTGTCAGATAAAATCATAAGCTGGCCTGTGGAATGGCATAGCATAGCAGTCCCAGCTGGTCATACCCCTTGCAGGGTTATGCTGACATTAGGGAATGGGGTGTCAAATAATGAAAGAAAAGAGATGTCCAAGTCATGCAATGTTGACTGGCTTTACTCGTGAGGAGGCGATGGAGATCAACCACAGTTGTTTGTTTGAGCGAGAAACAAATCCTCTAAATCAAGAGTCAAGAGCATCTGTTATAGACTTCTATCTGAAACCGCACTATAACAAGCTGAACAGTTGGGTTTTTTAAAAATAGAACTCTATCATTTTTACAATGTTTGATTTGTTTGTTTTGTTCAAGTCATTACGCCTGGCATTAGACGGAGAAATTTGAAGAAAAGAAAGAGAAAACTCACGGTGTCTTAAGGGGTGATACCCCAGTACCATTACTTTGGGTTTATGGTATGAAAAACTCATGTTTTTATGCATTCTGTGTATTACATTTAAATAACTAACTCGAAGTGTCTATCCACCAACAATGACTAATACAGAATGGAGGGAATAATTTTACAAGAACTTAGACAGACACTACAAAAATTCCCGGGAAAGGAAAGGCACTTGCCGGAGATCTCAACAGCAGAGATGGAAGAGTAAAGCATATGGCCTGTGGTTATCGCTCATCTTGGTTTTGGAAATGTAACTAATGGAGAACTTTTACTTTCCTTGTGCTCTGAAACTAAATTGGTCATCACAAAAATCAACCATAAGGTGTATCATAAAACAACATGGATGCAGCCACGCTCCACTGGCCACATGAGGGAGAATGTAATTACGATGAGCAGAGACCGAAACGATGTTCGCAATACTGGAGTAATGAGGGGTGCCGACCGCTCCACAGACCATGAATGATTCGATTGAAACGAGCGCAAACGAGCGCAAACGAGCTGGTGCAGAATCACCAACCAAGCTAAAAGGTGCGAGTTTGTCGCACAAAGATCAAATTGGTAGAAGAGATGGAGAAAGCTCTTCAGGAAGGAAGTGAGCTTGATGATTGCAATATAGAAGACCACTGAACTTTATCAAAACGACATTTTACGATGTCTCGTACAGAGTACTCGGGAAGCCGGATAGAAAACCCCAGGAGTGCTTTGACAATGAAACGAACAGCGAAACAGTGAAAGATCCAGTGTACGAGTGAAATTCTTCAGAGAAATACTAGATCCAACGAAGCATGGTTTGTAGATGCTCGGCGAAAACTTCATCGACACACGCGGAAATTGAACTCAGAATGATTAGAGAGAAAAACGGAAGAATTACAACTGGCAGCTGATGTCAATGACATGAAAGCTATTTACTTTGGACTTCGAGAGGTGTATGATCCAATAACCAGAGGGACCCAAAGTACCTAGGTGTTACTCTTGACAGACAATTGAACTACAAAACACACCTGAACGGAACAGTAAACAAAATAGCAAAACGCAACTGTCTCCTTAGAAAACTGGCTAGCACCTCTTGGGAAGCGTCACAACAAGTACTTAGAACGTCCGCACTAGCACTCTGTTGTAGTATTGGAGAGTACTGTGCCCCAGTATGGTCAAGAAGTTTTCGTGCAAAAAAGATAGACGTAAAACTTAGAGAATCCATGAGGATAATTACAGGATGCCTAAAGTCAACGCCGATACAGTGGCTCCCAACACTAAGTCACATTGCACCACCAGAAGTCAGAAGAGAAGGTGCCAATCAAAAGTTCATTATAAAATTGAAGAAAACAACAGACAACACCCCTCTCAAAGACTTTGTTAGCAACGCCCCCAAAACAACGAGATTAAAATCCAGAAGAGCTTTCTATCAGTCAGAAATTGAGAGCTACAACATGACAGAGGCATGGAGAGACTGGTGGTTTGCGAACACACCATCGGGAGGAGAAAGTTTTAAAGACCCTACCGAAAGACTACCAGGCTTTCAGAATAACACTCGAAAACNGAGCTTTCTATCAGTCAGAAATTGAGAGCTACAACATGACAGAGGCATGGAGAGACTGGTGGTTTGCGAACACACCATCGGGAGGAGAAAGTTTTAAAGACCCTACCGAAAGACTACCAGGCTTTCAGAATAACACTCGAAAACAATGGGTCTCCTCAAACCGACTGCTGACAGGCCATGGCAGAACATTAGCCAACATGTACAAATGGCGACTAAAAGACACTGCAGACTGTCCCCACTGCAGTGGGATCCAGGAGACTGCAAAACACATCGTCCTCCAGTGCCCAACAACCAGATTGGAGGGAGGTTTTGACACCGTCCTCAACTGTGATGAGGAAGTCGGAACCTGGCTGAAGAGACATAATGTGGAGATGTAGCCATACGTTACTACTACTACCGGAGGGGCAACACAGCTGACACCAGCAGGTGGTAACATCATCATCCAGGGCAACACACCCTGGTCAGGTTTGACACTTCAACCATCTACTAAATGTACCGGACAAAATAACCACCAGCGCGGTCAATAAACTGGCGCCACGGCCGCCTGAGAATGCCCTCGATAAAAAACTAGAGATAAAAGAGCTGATCGATGCCAACTGTGAAACAAATGAGGGAAAAGTACCCGGAAAAGACGGTATACCAGAGGAGGTGTGGAGATGGTGTGGAGACTAACCACCTCTCTCCGCAAGCTTGTGATAAAGATATTGGAAAATGAACAGGTACCACAGGACTAAAAAGAGGCAAACATAGTATCTCTCTTTTAAGAAAATGTATTATATGTGATTATATGTGGTCGTTAGGGACTTTTACAAAAGTGTTCGTCGGGGAGATGTTGTTTGCAGGTGACTGCGCCCTCGTCGCCCACAACCCCCGAGATAAGCAGATCCTGCAACACAGGTTTGCCCAGGCTCCCACTGACTTCAATCTCAAAAATAATAACAAGACATGCTTTGTACCAGCATGCCTAGAACACCAACGCATATGTACAACCATCAGACATACTGATAGATAGAGTGAGTCTTGCAAGATGTCAGGACTTCGTGTATCTTTTAGCACGATCACAGTCATACACGGTTGGGCAGTGAGATAACCTACAGAATGGGAGAATCAACCATCGGCTATTGAAGACTATGAGAGACCATGGAACAATAATCATGTATCCCTGAGTGTCAAAGGGAAAGTATATCGTACTATTGTAGTGTCTGGCCTCCTATACGGTGCTGAGACCTGAGCCATATATCCCAAGGAAGTGAAGAAACTTCACACATACAAAATGACACACCAACGTGATATCGAATACCTCTTGGTATGACAAGACCACCAACATCGAAGTCCTTGAGCGTGCAGGACTCCACAGAATGGAAGATATACTTATTAAGAAAAACTATTCGTTGGTGGGATATGTAGAAAGAATTGATAATGGACGACTCTTAAGACAGCTACTACACTCTTAATTAAGCTGTGAAAAGAGAAATCAGTGAAGACCTAGACTGAGATTTAGAGATACGGCGAAGCAAAACATAAAGATTGGCAAAACAGATGTCGCGCCCAGTGGCAAAGTTGAGTGGTGGGGGATGAGTTGAAAATGAACCAAACCATAAACGGTCATCGTCAACACGACGGACAGCATAGAGGAATTTCCTCCACAAAATGTTCACAAAGAGCTGGTAAACTCTTGCCTGATTAAGTTAAAAAACGTATCTCGGTAATAATGGCTTTCTTGAAGTCCACTACAGGTTACAGTTCGTGTAGGTAGACCAGGTACAATTCGTATCGATGATATGAACTTTTGCTGGATTAAGCTTAATCATTTTAAACAGCAAGGTAAATCAGAACTTAAGTGTTAAAAAGTTCATGCCAAAAGAACTAATGTTTCATTAGTTGTTCTTTGTGTTTTGATTAGTTATTTCCAAATTTCAAAATCTTAATTTGTGAAGTCTTGTGTACGTTGAGCATTCGACTTTCACTTTACTGTACATTGCCAAAATTATCACCATTTTGCCAAGGCTCAGGAGTGTTAAATATCACACTTTTAAGACGAAATATATATACAAAGAAGGCATGCTACCATTCATAACAAACTGTAAATATTCTGATAGGAAAAAATGCAGCAGTAATAAAATATTCCTTACACTTAGGTGGTGTTGATGGATAATCATCTTTGAAGATCATTTTCAGAAGATAACTCCCACCTTCCCATGATGTCTGAAACAAAGGAAATACAAGAGAATATTTGAAATACTAAGCAAGGTATCTTTGGGGTGTGGGAAAATCATTCTGAAGCATAACTCTTTGTAGTGGATCTTCCTTTTCTCTTTTGCAGTATCTTCGTTATTGGTATTGATGAGACAACAAGTACTGTCACCCTGCATTTGTCATCCCAACACATTTTGCGTTAAGTTAGTAATTTGATATTTTTCATGCAGTGTTTTTGTTCTTCTTAAGATTTCTTACTTGACAGTTGTGGCTTATCCAAGGTATTTCAACTATCCCTGAATACAGAAACCATGTCTTGTGACACTTTTACCTTTATTTCTGTATTTCTTTGCTCATGCCAAACATTCACAATTATACTTCAAAACAGGTATCATATATCTAAGTAAATAGGGTATTTTTGCAAAAAACAATAATATTTTATGTAAAATGTTTCCAATACACATAAAGAAAACAAATCTAAATACTTAAAAAAAACATAAAAAAGGGGAAAGGGTTAGCGCAAGAGATAAAAGTTGATCTGTGATTAAAAAAACCACACTAAATCACACCTAGCATTCTGAAGAAAGAAACTAAATTCATGAAAAGATAAATAAACACAGGAGGCAACAGATACACAAAAACGAAGATGTTAAGTAAAACGTGTCACATAAGATGCAACAAACTGAGCTTGTATTAATGAGAAGAGCCCATCAGTACATGACAACATCCATAAAAAAAACTACGAGAGCGTCATTTTTTTTCAATAAAACAAATATTGAAAAGAAGTAGCAAAATGTGGAACTATTAAGATACAAACAGCTCACAGAGAATATATCTCCAAACTCACTCAGGAACATCAAGGTAAGATGAGGAAAAACCTGTCCATTTGTGGCAACAGTACTTCATGCAAGGATGGATGGTACATTTATAGATGCAAAATGGCTCCAGATGTAAGGTTCTTTCTAGCATGATACAAAAACAACCCTTTTAGATGATGACTTACCAATAGATTGAATAGTACAACCTCAAGAATGATACAGAGGAAAGGACAAACCAAGTATCCTCATTGATGACCATTCTTCATGAGAAGAAACAGCCTTGCCAGGGTTTGCGTCAGGAAAATAACTCAGTTTTAACTCAGTTCTGTAATAAATAACACCAGTTAAATTTTTTGCCACATTGAGAGAAATCAGCCCCTATCTTCCTTGCTCTCTGAAAACCTTTGCAAGTAACTTTGGGTTTTAGGTCCATAATTTGACCAGTTTGCTAAAATAACTCTGACAAAAAGACCAGTGTCATTTGGAGAATTTGTGATAAAAAATCCTGTGTTGTTAGCCTATATTACTATGCTATAGTGTGTGTATAACTAGAAATTGAGTAAAATAGTCAATGCGATTAGTCTAAAACTAATAGGTTGAAAGATGTAACATCACTTTCATATAATTTCTAAAAAATACACACAATTCAATTATCACTCTTGTAAACTACCAAATTCTACTAAAAACAATACAAAAAATGAGATGCTTACCCCCTTTTTTCCTGGTATTGCTATAAAGAAAACAAACAAAAATACTTACTGTTGGGGCACTACCATTCAAAAAGAAGCAATTCAAAATAAAAATGGATTAACATTTTACTATAATAATGAATATATCTACAAATGGGTACAGCCAAAGATCTTGTTATGGAAATAGAATTTCATATAAAATTATACATATACACATTTATACACAATAAGAGTCGTCATTGAGGAGTCTCCAATCGCTACAGTGAATAAGCATCTGGATGGTGGTGTGCTTTCTGGAAACAAGTGACTTTTTACTTTAGAAAGTCACTTGTTTCCACCCTTGGTACAATAAAAAAATTCATCCAGTTAGTAAAATGAGTTTTCTTATAACCTCTTTTGCTTCGCTGTATCAATGCCAGTTTTTTCAAAATCTTAGATTGTTGAGTGGCACTGATTTTGCAAGGTACGGTTGTGGCTGTCATTTTTTTCAACTTATAAGATTCATGTGACAGATTTTCATGATAAAATTTAGGTTAGCCTTTACATACAAATGTACAGGCATTCATCCATCCATATATATATATGCATATACACACCCAAACATACGTCTTTCTATCTATTCACCTACTACCTATTTGTCTACCTAAAAAATACCTTTGTAAAAAACTTCACTGACAAAAGAAAACTAACGGAAAGAAAAACAAATAACAAAAACAAAGATTAAGCAAAAAAACAATCAGAAACAAGACAAAAACCTTCAGTCTATAAGCGTGAGCCTTTTATTTTTAAACAAAGAAGTGTCTATAAAAAAACCTCTGAAATTCACTTAATACATGAATGGGTGCCCCTCAGGTCTACATTCAACTCAGTTTCAGAATTGACCAACTTACTGTTCTATTACAAAATGGAACACGTGTACAGGGCACACATTTAAGACTAGTCTATTATTATGTAAATTATCTATAACAAAAAAATATATCAGCCAAGAACAAGAACAAGGAAAATACAAAGATGTAGAAGCATGGCAATACTTGTTCAAACTTCTTCCTTTACAATCTCCCAACTTCTTAACACAATCTCTCCCTGCACTTTAATTTCCACCACAACATAAGCCCAAGAACTATTTACCATTGCCAAATGCAACAAACCAACCATAAAAACAAAATACATGCATATGATGATTGCTGCATATTTCCATATGATTGCAGTAACCTTGACCCCTGCCTGCCTTGTCATCTCATCTGAGATACCTTTTGCTATCCTGCTGTTATATTTGCACATTGTACTGCATATTAAACAAGTTGTTTGGTCTCAACTAGTAGGTACCAGGTTAACCCAATTGTCAGTTTGATACAACTTAATCTGCTTTTCACAGAACCACTCACTCACAAGTGTCCCATTTCCAGCTCCATGGTCATGGTCAAGGCCATCAGCTAAACCTTTACAAAGCTCTTGCTACAGATTGCTATGTGCCTGCTTTTTCCCTAAACTGTGTAACATTTTTCATGTACAAGCTTCTGCCACTTTGGCATTGTAAGTATTGATTTGCAAGTCCTTCAAATGTTCCTTTGTAAAGTTCTTGTGCCTCTTCTTATGTTTATCTCAATGGCACTTGCTGGCTCCCTATACAAAAGAAGTTTTGACAGCCTACAATAGACCTTTGAACCCATGCCAAACCAATGTCCCAATGCAAATGAGTTCTGATTGCACGAGTCTTAAAACTAGAGCAGCATGCTCTCACTCAAACCTCTCTCAGGGACTTGTACTTACCACTTGATATATAAGATACATCTTAAGGATTTTTGGTGGAATTGTTTAAACCACTTTATGTGCCTTGGATACAAAGTCTATGAATCAGATGAAAATATGAGTGTGGCTGGCATATAGGCCTTGTAAATGGAGGTCTTTCTCTTGTTTGTGATACCACAGTCAAACCACACACTCTTCTCAAACTTTCCAAAAGCTACAGTGGCCTTTTGTCTGAGGATTTCAGCATCAGGAGAGCCATTCCTTGTCAAAGCACTACCGAGGTATACAAGTAAATGAACTACTTTAAGCCTAGCACCATTAGTTATGATGTTCAGTTCTAAGTAATGCTTCCATAGTACAGAAATGAACATCACCTTTGTTTTGGACAGACTGATCCTCAGACCAAAGACAGTACAGGAGTCAACAAAACAATCCATTATACTTTGTATATCACCTTCAATTAATGACATGAAAACAGTGTCATCTGCATACAGTAGCTCAATAACTCAAGACAAACTCCATGTCCTCAAAACCTGTCTGGCCAGTCCTCTTATATGGAACAGAAGCATGAACAATCAATTAAACCTGAAACATAGAGAAACATAGAAGACACAGAGATGTGGTTTTACTGCCACATGCCCCAAATTTCCTATCTTGACAATGTAACAAACGTTGAAGTCCCACACCATGTTGGGCAGGAAAGAGAATTACTTTAAATGATTCAGTCACATCAATTAAAATTTCTTGGCCATTACAGAAGAAAATTGAAGCAAGAGCACCTTTATAGGATATTATGATATAAACAATCCTATATCTAAGCAACAAGAGCGCTCCATGTAGTACTTCTTAAATATAAATCTTGGCAGTTGACATGAGAAATATATTCCATTTAATATTTCATCATTATCAATCAAAAGATTCTTATTTACAAACACAACCTAAAAATCTCAACTAAAAAATCTACTCAATATCCAAAGGATGCTATAGAGATGTTATTAATTACACATCACTAGGAAACAAAACAATAGGGAATGCTAATACAAAAGGAAAATTAACTAACAAGAAAACAATGGATACCAGGGAGAGGGAAAACAAATAACAAAACAATTGTGCACGATACATGAGGTAAAAGGTTGAATCGCTACACCTTTGCCTCAGTGAATGACCAAAATGAAGTAAAGCATGCTTGTGGTAGATTGCAGAATACACAACTGCCGAACTTTCAACACTGTTTCAAGACCAGCAGAGAGCTATGGGATGCCACCTGAGATCAAGAACAATGCTGGAACCATTCAATGCAATAGTGATTTGCCCAAGCTTATTTCAAGTTGGCTCACAAAAGAAGAAGAACTAAGACATCATATAGCTTGCTCTTTTTTGAGACTAAAAATGCAACATGTGGTTTGAAAGCTTAACATGATACCCTTATCACAATCTTGAAATCATTGAGCAAGTAGAGCAGCAAATAATATTGGGAAAAGAGTGGGCACATGAGTATTACCTTGTTTGACACAGTTGTCAACTGGAATTTCATCAGATAACTTTTCATTAAAGGAGATGTAAACTTCCATGTCCCTGTTCTGTTCCTTGAATCATCATTATCATCAT
>RDPX01000090.1:2200252-2214701 GCA_003991215.1 Morbakka virulenta | reverse complement strand
GGCCATACATCATGGTGCTACGTACATATGCCTGGTGGACTCTACCTTTGGCAGGTAATGGCAGAGCTCTGCTGGTCAACAATGGCATCAGCTCACTGAACTTACTCCATCCACTGTTAACCCTTGCTGTTACACTTGCACCAGCTCCCCCCTCGGCTCCAAGGATGTCACCAAGGTAGCAAAACTTCTGGACAACTTCAATTTCCTCACCCTCCAAATGCATTTTCCATAGGTCTAAGTCACAGGTTGCCTCTCCTTCTATGCACCTCTTGCAGCTAAAACGGTTAGTAGAAGACGCAAACATTTTCCTGCCCCTTTCCTTTAAACAAGATCACCAAGACAACATTGATACAGTCTTACAAAACCAGACCACTTGCCCAGATCTCTTTAAACAAAACTAAAGAAATGATCAGAAATATATACACTTTCAATTTCAAGTAGTTCCACAAGAAGACCATCTAAACCTGGAGCTTTGCCACTGCTGCCTTACATGATAGCTTACTGAACCTCATTCAGACTAGACAAACCATCCATTCTGAGTTTGAGATCACATTGCTGGTGATAGTTAATCACTTCATGATGCATAGGTGAGGGCATGCAAAACAAATCAGTTAAGTGTTCCTGCCAACTTTTCAAAATGTTATTGGACCCTTAATGATAGTAGAACCAACTTTTGTCATCAAGGGAGATACTGAAGAGGGGAGGCTAAAAAAATTGGTAAAGAAATCCACAAACTCCTTTGAATTCAGTATTCCTGCAAATTAGCTGTTTGATCAGAATGATTTTGATGAAGTAAGTTTTCATAAATAGCTCGTTGTTCATCAGCATTTGATTAATTTCAAGACTGTATTAACAAGGTGTACATTCCAGATTAATTTTCTGATACAAAAAGTAGTTTTTCTGAGATTAACATTAATTTTCTGCATGTTAAATTAATGAGAAAAATACTATTAATAATAATATTGATTCATTAATTTCCTACAAGTAATGAAAATTTGAAGACTTTTAGAGACCCTGTTGAAGTTGGATAGAATGGTCTCATTATAAAGAAAATGTGACATTTTGATCACAATTGGGAATGACAAAAGTACCAGGGAAAAAAACCCTACTACAACAAAAACAACAACAAAAGACTACCAGTACAACTCTCTAAGGCAAATACTATTATTCTTGCTACCACTATCAGTGTCTCTTACTACTAATACTACTATTACTACTGATATATTCGGGAGGAAAACAGTAAGAAGTTTAGTCTCAACCCAGTATTACTTACCACATTCCCATAACATGAGATTCAATGTTCCATCAGGATTTTTGGTAGGTTTTGCAACAAAAGCCTTAAACAATAAAACAAAAATTAGAAAAGAATTAATGTCTCTTTTATCAAATCTGCTGCTGGATAAGTATTTTGAATACTCTTGGTACACTAAAGTATAAACAATTCAATAAAAATGAAAATAAACAATTAAACTTGGGCATTTAAGAAAAGTCATTGGATTACACATCTGATAAAGTGTTGAAATTATTTTTCAAAGTATGTGATACTTCAGGAGCACTGCTTCAAAAGAACTTACTTGTCATAGAACTTACAAGATATTCAATGTTCATTTTCTGTAGGCATAACACATCTACATAAATTGTGTATGCCCAATGAAAGTGGTATTTACTTCTAAATATACTACAAATCAGGTATACAAAATAAATTACCAGATCATCAATCAACATTTATTAATAACAACAAGGGGTCATCTATACTTGACCTACAAAAGACCTGTGCTGCTCTATGGTTATGAAATATGGGCAGTTACAGCTAGCACTTTTCAGAAACTTATACCCAATGATAAAGCCTTGGCTGATGGATTTGCCCTGTTGAAGTGAATGTTAACTTTGAGACACCCCCTTTTCAGCTTAACATCAGAAATATTACAGGCATCCTTCTAATGAGAAAGATGACTTGGGCATGTTGAGCAGAGTTTGGCATGGCTGTCCCATGTCCAGTGACTGAATAAAATATATACAGTATATAGGTTTACAGCTTGAGACAGACCAAGATTGGGTGAACCAACAAGACTGCCAAGCATGGAAAGGCTATCCTTGATCTTAATGAATTTATTTTCTAATGATTATATCAAGTGACAGAAATACCAATTTGGAAACTCTTACCTTCAGTCAATGCAAATGGGATACCACACTTATCTATTTACTGGATCCTTATAACTAATCAGTCTCTTTCATCTTTAAGTGTTCACTCTGATATCTCCAGAAAATGAGAAAAGCTGTTACATTGTTATTATGTATTTGATTAAATCAACGAAAACAACCACCCCCATCAAAGTAGGGGGTGAGATAGGTAACTAAAGAGAACCATTCTTTAAGTTTTTTACAATCTTTATGATTAGATGAAAAATGGTCAAAAATGTCACACTGGATTTTATGACATATAAAAATATGTAAAATTTTAACAAACAATCCTGGGTAAAGAGTTTTTAATCTTCTTTATACCTTATACTTTGTGGTATACTTAGTTATCACCAAAATAATGGATTGAATTGATTCCTATGTAATCCCTCACATGATTGCCTTCTGCCAGCTTCACTTCAGGCCATCCTTAAATATCAGCTTCAGGCAGTCAGGTTTCAGTATTTATCAGAAAATGAAATGCAAAGAAATTTCATTTCTTGTCAACCTATGTCGACACTTTGAAGTTGGTGTGGCCTATGTCGTCAAACATTATTAACATATCTATTAACTCAAGCCCTTTCTATCCTGTCTACATAAATCTATCACCCTCTTTCAAACCACAGATTTTCAGAACAGAAGTCAAACTTATCCAATCAGAATGTGCCTAAATAAAAATCTACAGAATTTTTTATGCACAATTTGGTGTTTACTGATTTGTTTTCTATTTTGAATAATTTTTCCAGACAGCTACCAGGGATGAAAAAATTCATACAAAGACAAATCAGTAAAAATTACAAGAAAAGTTGTGTATAATTTTTATACAAATTTTAATTTAATTGCATAAAGAATTACGCAGTACAGCAATTCCAAATAAAGCTCTTTGTGAAAAAAGGTGGTCCTACTCAGAACTGGAGCAATGGTTATGTTATTAATTAAGCCACATATCTTATAACAGCACCATCATCAAAGCTGATGCTATTGTGAACAAATATACAAATTGGTAAAACACTATTAGTTTTTATTTGCTGCATTTCTGTTTCATACTAAAAAAAAATTACAAAATATTTCCAATAGATAGACTCTGCTCTTTATCTCCTGAAAATTACTGTCTTAGAAGAGGTCACCCAATATTTTGATTAGGTTTACCTTCAACACACCTAAAATCACTGCATTAACCAAAATTTTCTGAATTCTGATACCAAAGCCTTTCATTGCTTTCAAGATATTTTAACTCTTGCTTTCTTTTGGGAAATTATCATGCTGATTGCACCAACAAGCCTCTTAAAGTCACAACACCAGGTCAATGTAACATGTCACTCAAGGTAGTCTGAGTGCACAGAGAGGCTTTTTAAAGCAATGTGCATATGGCATTTACCCATTCATATTAATATTAAACATATTTAAACCTGGGTTATATGACTTATATGACTGGGTTATTCCACCTAATAACACTTAATTGGTGAGACTAATCTTCCAAGAGTGCTGGGTCAAGAAATTCTTATTTTCATGCGCTCGGAAAAAGAAAACATTTAATGACAAACTTTATCTGAAAGTAGTGGAAAAAAGAAAGACATAATCGATACTTGGAGAACCTATGTAGGTTCACTTTGCCTTATTTGTTTGAATCTGAAGTCATCAATGCTTAATCCAAATAAACATGACCGTCACTCCAATCTTAAGCTGAGAATAAGCTGGTAGGTAATAACCATACATATGATAAGTACAGGCTACATTTTTTTGTGGCCTATATTACGAAAATAGTAAATTAGAGTAGACTTAAATATTTCTGTGACCCTATTTTAAGAGTTGAGACAATCAATGAACGATTAAGGACCGTGGGAAAACCATAACCATTGTTTGTGTTAACACTTAATGTCAAGAAAATAAGGGTAATACAGTACATGTATAAATACACACGTATGTAGACCATGCTATCTAGATGCAGATGTTATTTAAGAAGATGATCGTCAGAAGTACCTAATCTAATGCTTCGGGGCAACGAATACGTTGCAGATGCTGGTCAATGGTTGCGAGAATTCCTTATCTTTGACTTACCGCACAAAGAACAACCCTTTGCCGTTCTTTGGTGAGCATTTCCAAAACAAAGTTAAAACAGAAGTGACCAGTATCTTTTACCATTGATGAACAAAGTTGAACTAAATCCCAAACTGCAGGGAAAAGGTCAATCTGGTTTGTTCCTAATGAGCGAAGTTCTTCAAGTCATCACGAAAACAAAAATACTCTTAAGTAACCGCAAGTACCACCTGATGTCATTTTGTAGAATCACTACCCCTAGAATTAGTAAAAAGAAGATAAAACCGTGTCTTTGCTGTTACTAAGACACATCCTAGCCCCAAAAATTCCAATTTCCGAAAGTGACCTTTTCCTTGCTGGCACTTCTCACTCATTTGATGACAGAACATCAAACGTACAAACGAGTAGCAATCAATTCACAACAAAATAACGGCTACGACACCCTCAAATAATGCTAGCAGTGTAGTTTTCTGCTTTTCATTTCATACTGCCTTTCCTTTTCTTTAAGTTGTGTTGATATAATGCAGGTAATATACTTAACATACGAAGATGTCGCACCGAGTTGTGTGAGCGAAGAAAAAAATGGATTTCACTTACAAATGGGTGATCTTTCCTCCACGCCTTTCTTTCTTCAGCTAGCCTTCCAAGTGCAATACTTGACATTCTATCTCTGTGCTTTATAACCTCAACTGTGCTTTAAAACTATCGTTTTGCAAGTGATTTACTTTGTCACCATCTCCAACCGGCATCGGCCAAGATGCTCTTTTCACTCATCTCATTTTTTACATTCTGAACGCCGTTTTGACCCGCCGTTCTATAGCGCATGCGCTATGTGAGGTAGCGCCTAGTTCTCGCTTTGGCTTTGCGTTCCATTCACATTGTTCGTTTAAGGCCTCAAAAGATGGTTCAGCACGAAGTTCAAATTCGGGGGTTGTACCCTTTCCCTAACCACAGCCCCTCGGTTTGGTGAAGGTGCGAAGAAAATTGTGGATTTCAGAACCTCTAAAACGGCATTTATTGGCTTTTCGGGAGCAGTTTCATTTTGTTTTTATGTTCACAAAAATCATTTTAGAGTTTACATGAATGTTCTTGTAGAGGTCGAACAGTTGTGAAAATACTAACGTCCTATTAAAAATACTCTTTTATGGAAAATTACATCCTCTGACAAACCATAACAAGCTCTTTTAAAAGTCATTTACCATTCAAACAAAACTACTTGCGTGGAAAAAGCGCGTGATAGACTCAGCCATATCTAAAACAACCTGAAACATACTGAGTACGTTAAAATATTGCCCAACAACGATGTTTTTCACTACAAGTCGTAAAAACACAACACAATGTTGAGTAGTTTTTACATTTGTCATGTGTGATATGTTTATTTTTCATTATTATTGTTATAGATGTAAACATATATATACGCCCTTGTTTACATATCTATTTACTTAAATAAACCAAACAGTTTCCTACTACTTTCAAATTTATTGCAAAAATCATTTGCAACATCAGTTAGTTTCAGGTTTTCTGTCGTGCTCTTGTGACCATGTAAAACAGCCAACGGATTGAATCTGGAGGAATCATCTTTGAAGGTATCAAAGTTTTGATACGTCTAGCGGTTGAAAACGACCTTCCTGTTGTTCCTCTGGTAGCAGGATTAACACATATGAATTTAGAAATTATAATTATGTTGGTAATCACCAATAACAGTTGACGTGGCATCTTCACAATTTGCATAATTAAATCATGAATGCTTTCCGGTTTTTTATTTTGTAACATTAATGGCAAAACATCTGATTCAATGTCGCGTTGTGTCAAGTAATTGTCTTCAGTTTACTTTGTTTTCATATAATCTTACTCAGCAGAGGTGTCCTCTTCATATACAATTTTCAATAACTGACTTTACATAACTCCGTATCCATGGTAACTGGGTTGCATACACGTTGTTTCTATCCCTCTTGTAATTGAATCAGTTGCTTCATAATAGATACCTCTAAAATAATCACGTGGTGTATCTTGATGGTAAGCAAAACGACTACTCTCAGACGAGTCAAATTACTGCAATATGGAATAATTTTGGGCTTTTCTTTTAAGTGGTCCTAATGGATCTTAGCAAAGTCAAACTCCTTAACTCTTTCAACAGTGGCATTGTGAAACTAAACATAAGAAAACACAAAACGAATAGGTCTTCAGTCCGCCGGCAGCCTAAAGCCAAAAGATGCTAAGAACTTCCGGGTTCAAAAAGTAAATCTACGTGTATGGACTTACAACGTACCAAAATTAAAAAACCTCGTAAAGGAAATGGAGTTGGGACACAAGCTGGGAGATTTCAGATGGGACATAATCGAATTGTCAGAGACAAGAAGAGAAGAGCGCTTGCAGTAGCTGCAGAGCGGACATGTGCTGTACACAAAAGAAGGAGAAAAACCCATGGTAGGTGCTTTCCACTCAACAATAGCATCAAGGACAGAATACTGCAGACAACGGAGAGAGCCGCAGAGTGGCATTATTTACACTGAAAGTAAACAACGGGTACCAGCTCCAAGTAATAAAAGTGTATGCATCAACATCCAGCCACGACGAGGAAGAGGTTAAGGAGATGTACGAAGAAATCGCAAGAGCAATAGAAAAGAACAAGAGCCACTTTAAGATTATCATGAGAGACTTTATTGCAAACGTTGGACAGCGTCATCAAAGTGATGGAACGACGGTTGGATAATTTGATCTGGGAAAAGGAATGGGAGAGGAACAAGACTTCTGCAGTTCACAACATCAAAGGACGTAAGGATAGCAACTACAAATTGCAATAAAACAAGGAGAAGTGGAGTTGGAAGAACCTAAATGGAAAAACAAAGAACAAAATTGATTATTTTCTAGTAAATAAGAACATTGTCAAGAATGTTGATGTCGTCCAAACAGTTAATGTCGGCAGCAACCACAGAAGGGTCAGAGGAACCATTTGACTGAATACAAGATTTGAGAGAAGCAAGATGGTAAAATCAACGAAGTCCAAAGTCGATATCGACGCCCTGGCGCAGAAAAAAATGAATTCCAACTGAAATTGCTAAATCTTTTTGAAATACTGCCAAATGACTAAGTGGAAGAAATGGCTAATTCCATCACAGAAGTAATTAAAGTATGTGCATTAGAAGCAGCACGGAAGGATACAAGAAAAGGAGAATAGAAATTGAATCAAAGAGAAAAAGGGCTCCTGAGCAAGAGGAAGGAAATGGTAAGAAAACATTCAAAATGCTAAAAACAATATCGAGTACAGAAAACTGTGTAAGATCATCAGAAAAAGAGGTTGTAACTCAGAGAACACAATACCTTGAAAGAGAAGAAGGCGATTAAAAGTGGAAAAGGACTTAAGGAAGCTAACAGCAAACAAGACCGAATGATTCTGATACTAGCATTGAAAGAACAAGATGGAACTATTATCATAAAGTGAGAGAGAATACTTGAGAGATGTGCAGAGTTTATGTAACCCTCTATAAGGACGCAGCCTACAACACTATACAAATAGAAATATTAGAAGTACCACCCATCTCAGATAGCAAATTTGAGAAGGGAATGAAGAACCATTGGGCACCATGAGAAGATCAAATTATGATGGTAATGTTAGAGGTAGGTAGAGAATCGTTCAAGAAAAACTGGATGGACTGTACAATAACGTTTTGACAAGAAAACAAGTGACCAAACCATGGTAAAATGCAATTAATACCCTAAGCTTCAAAAAGAGAGATAAGAAAGACCTAGCAAACTGCAAGCCTCTCGGTTTGCTCTCTCAGGGCTACTAACTTCTCATGAAGTTATTAAAGAACAGACTGAGCAAAACACTTAATGAACATCAGCCACCATAACAAGCCGCCTACTGTAATAGTTTCCCCCGTTCTTGACCACCTCTATACACTTGTGCAAGTACTGGCGAAAACTAACGAGTACAGAGTCCACATTTACGTGGCATTTATAAACTATGAAAAGCCCTTCAATTCAATCAACCACAAGACTATTTTTGAGGCGCTAAATAAGTATGGCGTCAAGGATAAATACATCAACATATTGAGGGAGACGTTCAAAGGAGGCTGAGCACAAATAAGAAATAAAACACTGAGACGACACAATATCCCCAATAATGTTGACAGCGGTACTAAAAGGAATTTTCAGAAGAGTAGAACTTGAGTTTTTGAAAAATTTGGACAAAATTATTCAAAAAGGAGGGTTTGCATGTGGCTTTGGAAAAAAGGTTTGGTGATATTGAAAGGAAAATTATCCCTTTTATCCAACAGTTTTTCATGAAAATTCCATTCTTGACTCCTATATCCAGATCAAGTAATTTAACATACATGGCTTCGGTTATTCTTACATTAAAGTCAATAGATATAGATATAGATATAGATATAAATATAGATATAGATATAGATATAAATATAGATATAGATATAGATATGTGAAAAGAAAGGTGCAGAGTACAGATGCAACCTCCAGGCAAACGGATATTCTAATTATCTCAATGACTGTCATTATCGTTGCAAATATAGGGTTAAAGATCAAATTAAACCATGAATGTCATTTAAATTTTCACGTTAGAATAAGCCCTTATTCATTTTAGAGCATACAAATTGACACAGTTAACGAAATAATGAATCAAGGTTTAAATACTAAGTAATCTTTGAAGGAAATACGAAGTTCCTAAGGTCGAAATCACCAAAATAAATGCATTTTGTCAGGGATTCTTGANAGATATAGGTAGGTGAAAAGAAAGGTGCAGTGTACAGATGCAACCTCCAGGCAAACGGATATTCTAATTATCTCAATGGCTGTCATTATCGTTGCAAATATAGGGTTAAAGATCAAATTAAACCATGAATGTCAATTAAATTTTCACGTTAGAATAAGCCCTTATTCATTTTAGAGCATACAAATTGACACAGTTAACGAAATAATGAATCAAGGTTTAAATACTAAGTAATCTTTGAAGGAAATACGATGTTCCTAAGGTCGAAATCACCAAAATAAATGCACTTTGTCAGGGATTCTTGACATTTTGAATGACTTCGGTAACCGCCGGTGAATTTTATCTCGTACTCCACTGACAACAGATTGGTTCTGAGACATGACTTGGTAGATCCTTGGGATTCCATTTGTCAATTCTTTAAACTATAATTTTTTAAAATTAATAAGAAAAAAATTAAATTCGGGATGAAAAAGGATCAGACTTTACAAAACTTTAGCAAGAAAACCTTTATATGTTGTTTCGATTTGGTTTTTTTGCAGGAGCTACTAATAATTATACACTACCAAAGAAAAATGAAAAGAAAAGAAAAGAGCGTTATGCCGATGAAATAGCTAAATTTGTGTTGCGTTTTTATCACATATTTTACGCTCGCTGAAAAATAAACCCAGTTCAGAAAAAAATTGACCCCAAGTGGCACTGTTTTCTGAAATAAGCAATAGTGGCAGAGTGGTTAACTCAACAATTCACCATACAAGAGGTTCCCTGTTGGATCTTCAGCGACGTTTCTGAACGCCTGCTTCGTTTCATCTGTACCACGTGACATCAATTGTCAAAGTATAAACAGATTTCGAAAAAGAACATTTTCCTGATTTTATTATAGAAGATGGAAGGGAAAGAGCTACAATTATTCTTCTAACCATTGCAGTCCTTTTCTTCTTTAAACGCCTCTTTCCTTACAAACCTGCTCTGCTTCTACATTGATTGTAATCTAGTGTAATAATCCCATGTTATTTGTTGAAAATGGCAGGATAAGATGGCAAAATAGACAATTATCAAAACCTGTTGTTTTGCTTGCATTCTATGTCATAAAATCAGGAAGTTATTTCGCGGTATTTTTGGTATACTTCATTATTTCAAGCTGTCTGGAACAGATGGATTTTGTCAGTTGTTAATTATCAATAATATGTAAAACTTTGAAATTCTAAATTTTTGAATCGCGGATCGAGAAACTTATAATAGTTATTTGCAGTCCCGTGCCGAAGGTACTACTCCTAGAGGGAGAGGGAGTGGTGGTTTGGACGATTTGCCAAATAAAAGGAGAAAAATCCTCCTCTGTCAGCGTTAAAACGATCATTTATTTATTTCTCATCATGAATGTGCTGTCTATATACGCTAGTCTGGTGCTATGCTGTACGACAAAAAAGAAGATATCCGTTCTGTGGGTACACTCGTGCAAGATTTGACTGACTCTGTTGATAATTGCACCTATTATAACACAACTTAAGCATAATTCTTTTGCCGAGTACAGCAGCGAACTGACGTTGGTCTTAAGGATAAAAGCAAGACTTTGTACCGACTCTTCAATGCCATTACACAAAAAAACCTCTCACCGAAAATTGTAATTTGCATACTGAAGACTGATTTTTTGCCGACTAACATATATATACTGAGGTGTCACACATTCCAACCCGGTCTATCGCCAAAGCACTGAATATTTGGCTCACTGGAAAACTGAGAAACGGATCAGCAATCTATTTTCCTTCAGGTTCTCTGTGGTGCTTTTTAAGGGCTCGTCATCTTCTCACTTACTACATGATTATTTTGGGTTATTGATTTTTTATAATCATTCAGGCTTTTTCTGGGGTCTCTCGTTGGGTATATGACATGGTGGAACCCCGAGTGCTCTGCAATACTGTTGCAGAGTACCTAACATTCCAAGACAAAAGTAATCTTGTACCCATTGCAATTAATCTCCACCAGATATGGCTATGAAAAGTATCAATATTATTAATATAGCCTGGAAAGAAGGAAACGTACTTCACGACGTTTAGTGTTGTGCATAAAATTCTGCTTTTTCCGTCGTTCACTTTGATCCCCTAGCAACCATTCCGTGTGGCACTTGACAATATTCGTTTCTCTTTATGACGTCATGGCTGTTAGCATGTTATGATTTAGTGTTTGTTGTTTTGGCTCATCCTATTTGGTGAACATATCAAAATTTAAGAAAAGAAGGAAGAAAGAAACATTGAAGAGAAAAACGCCAAAAAGAGAAGAAAGGTAGGTAAACATTATTGAATACTTTAGTGTTTACATGCTATTTTGAAATAAAATGTGAGCTGCATTCGTTGGTTTGGAAATAGGGTTGTCTTGAAGACTCACTGTCTTGGAACAAAGAATCGACAGAAAATGGAAGTCGCAACAACTGAAGAGAAAAAGTGTTGCATTCTTCTTCTTCTTCATACGACACCAAACACCAGCTTTCCATCTGAAACAACGGGAAAATAAGGAGCTGGATATACAGGCTGAATAGGGCAACCTTTTTTCAGAAGACTATCGGAAGTCGGTCATCTATTTGTATTTAGGAGATTCATGGAGAAAGGCGTAAACCTGGATACTTGCACAACGATGAGAATTTGTTTGATTATATTTCTCTGTGGTTTTTTATTAATCGTTAACCCATAAAAGAAGGATTTATTTCTTTGTCATTTACATGGCTCCATTTAACGTGAGTCCTAATGATTTTTTTGCAGAGGAATGCGTGTCCAACTTGATTAAATCCAGTGTTAATATTCAAGTTGAGTTGAATAATGTGGCAGTTGGAGTGCTACAGAAAATGAAATAAAACTGGAAATTGTGCTCTTGTCGCCATAGCTGATATAACTTTGAAATAAAATAAAACTGAATTATGTCTTGAGGTACATCGTTCAGGATATTAGAATGTACGACACCTTGGGGCCATTTGCCTGTAAGAATGTGTGAGCTTAAAGCGATTGTGAAAGTCTTGCAAATTACATATAAATCATCAAGGGTCCAGAAACCACGACAGGGGAGGGGAGGGGGTTGCATACAAGATTGGCTTGCCTCCTTTGATTTTCCTCCAATTGTTGTCGTGTTACCTTGAGTCTTTCGACATACCTCGCTCCTTTTGTCATTCACACACCCCATCTTACGTTCCACTGATGTTGGAAACGTGTTCTTCAGGCGAATGAGGACATGGAGGTAAGGAGATTTATAGGTGCATATGATTGGAAGAAGCAGCACAAGATATTTGATGCTATTCCCAGTAATGGTATGATAAATGTGATATCTATCTTTTTCTCTTCATTTCTGCATATTTTGATTAAATGCCTACTTTTCTATGATGTAACCTTAATATTAGTCATAATTAAGTATGGAAAGTGTAGAAGGAATTAGATATGGGCTTAATTTATTGCCCATTAGTTATCTTCCACCAACATTGCAGCATTCAAATCAGAACATATTAACTTTTAAATAGTAAATTTATTTTCTTTTTTTTTAATCAAATATATTGAATGTGGATCATTATGTGTTTTCTTAAAAAGTATTGTGGA
This sequence comes from Morbakka virulenta, assembly GCA_003991215.1. Taxonomy (NCBI): domain Eukaryota; kingdom Metazoa; phylum Cnidaria; class Cubozoa; order Carybdeida; family Carukiidae; genus Morbakka; species Morbakka virulenta. The sequence goes on along the minus strand of RDPX01000090.1, from coordinate 2,202,185 downwards.
AGTAAAATGTGCCCAACTAGGAATATTACTGAGTGTTGCCAACCTGCACTGTCAGGTACTCCCCAGGCTTAAATTTAAATTATCCACCTTATGATTTTATTTTATTATCTTCTGCTTGGAAAGTAACAGAAGGCAAAGAACATTTTACAGTACTCTGCTTTACATACAGTTGAGTCTTCCAACCAAAAGGAAAGAGTGCACAAAGAGAAGAGGGTGATGAAGTGCTTCTGACTATGACATTACTGACTCTGGCATGTCTGATTGCAATTCAGACAGTGACAAGGACTAGTGGATGTAATATTGTTTTTAATGGAAGTTACTTTAACTTTTAAAATGTTACTTGTCAAAATATATGTAGACATTCAGTATGTTCACTATGATGGAGTTGACTTCTCAGAATGATAAACAAAAACTAATAACTTTATAACCAACATTTTGTAGTTACTGTATGGCTAATTCACTTGTAACAGGTTGTTGTGTAAGCCCTCTGATTGGAAAAAATTAATTTATGTAATTTTATTGGGATTAAAAAACAAACTCGTCTGCTGCTTTAATTTATCTAGGATATTCAATACTAATGTAATATTGAATTCAGAGGAGCCATGGCTTAATGGTTAGTGCAACTGCACAGTAACCAAGAGTTCTGGGTTCGATTCCCGGAGCTGTCAAGGAGAATTTGGAACTTTGCGAAAGAAAAAGCCATTGGTTGGCATCAGGAAGGGCATCCGACCAAAAAATTCCTCACTACCAAATCAAAGTCCCTCTGAAGGGCACCGTCTGAGCCCCAATTGCTGATGAAAAATGACGTTAAAACTAAAAAAAATAAAAAATTGTAATTTTGAATTTGATAAATATTGAACCTACCACAAATAGTCCTTAAAAATTGTTAATAACAATGAAGAGAACCACAGAGAACCACTTTTTTGTTTAAGAATGTCCTTTTATCCACTACATGATAATTGGACAGCCTCAACTACAACATTAGCATGGAAAATGCAATTAATTTCCCAAATCTGTCATGATTGTTGAAAAAAAATATTTTAGAAATGAGTAGTAAATACTTGAAATTATAGCTAATATAGTAGCTTTCTGTACATTTTTATCTTTCATCGTTGTTTCATTGGTCCCAATTCACCAGTCCTATGGGTACCCTATTTACATGACTGAAAAGCCTAATTGCTTACATTAAGGTCTGCAAGCCTTTGTGTGAAATTCTGTTTGAAGTGAACAGGAAGCATATTTTGTGGATAACCTTTAGTATTTTACTTTCAGATTTATACCTTAATAATTTGGTGACAGGATCAATTCATAAACCTTCATCTGGTCAACAGGTAATATAAATATCATGAGGAGTTTGAGTTCTATTTCTTCTCTATGAAAAATGCTTTACAAATATGACTTCTTGGGGAGCATCAAACCAATGGTCTGTAATGAATAATGAAATAATTATTTCTTGAAAATTTAGAGGCAGAATTTGATATTCATATTATCACTTGACACCAACTGTGCTCTTTTCTTTGTCCAAGGGTCCACATGGGAAAAGAAGCAGCATAACAATAAAGATCTGACAGTTACAGGTACCCATACTACTGGACAGGAAGTTGCCCCACTAGAACTGATGTTAAGTCAAATGCCAAACTGCTGTTCTATAATACTAACAATTATAATAATTAAATATTCAAGATCACTAGAAGGGTATGCGGGTTCAACATGAACCTCAGGGAATGGAAAAGCGATGGAAGGAAGACCGAAAACAGGAGCTCACGATTGGTACTCTCAATGTTGGTACAATGACAGGGAGAGGAAACGAAATCGCAGATTTGATAGAAAGAAGAAAGCTGAAGGTTCTATGCGTGCAAGAAACCAGGTGGAAAGGCTCAAAGGCAAGGAAGATTGGAAATGGATACAAGATGTACTACAGTGGGACAGCAAA